>JAODAL010072647.1:0-15030 GCA_025379985.1 Phyllomedusa bahiana
GCCAGACCTGACACCGCAAACTGTACACATACTCTATACTACAAGAATATTTCTCAGCACAGAGCCGAAACCCCCAAACTGTACACATGCCAACACAGAAATAGTGCTCAGCACAAAGCCGACACCGCCAAAACGTACACATAGCTCATATAAAGAATAGTCTCAGCACAGGGCCGACCCCCGCCAAACTTACACAAGCCTATACTACAGAGAATAGGCTCAGCATTTTGGGGCCATGCGCTTCCAGGACAGGTTATTCAATTCCAGTTAAGTAAAATTTTGGTTCAAATCTACTGCCTTCTGGACTTTTAATTTTGGTACTGTGGTACAAACGGGGAAAAGGGAATGGTGTTGATTTTTTTTTTCTTGGCTTTTATAACCAATTTTTTTGCCTAAGATTACCGTTTTTCTTTTGACTTTGTGGATTTAAATTTTCCAGCTTCTCACCCTGTTTTTAATAATGAAGGTGTTGTTCTCTCCCATAATTTTAAAGGGTCACCGGGATAATCGTTATCGATTTCGAAATCGCTAGAAAACTGCCGATATCGACTATCGAAACGATGACGATAGTCAACATAATCGCTCATCACTAGAAATCACCTCATTGGACTAATTCATGATTTAGGCTTTTTGTAGTAATTAATAAAATAAAAACCCATAACACATCTCTACAAAGTGATCTAAATTTATCATAGCTGATACCCAATTGGAAGACTTACAATTGTGCTTAAATGGCTGTCTTCATCACTCGTGATGTATGCCAGCTCCCAGCATTAATCATCCATAGATTACATTCACTGGACAGGGGCCAAGAAAGAAATTCATTTTGGCCTCCATTGGGCCAGTATATATTGGAATACCAGGAAAAAAATGGAATAACATAGTGGACTATGCCCTTCCATTCAATAGAATTCATTATAAAATATGTATAGTGTATGGCATACATTTTCTTTTTGACAATGGTAGCCATGGTAACATATTTAAATGAGATATACAAGGGGTATACTACATTTATTTTTCAGGTTTTGGAGTTTTTTTACTTATATTTTCCCGGGTTAGTATGCATAGAAGAGATGAAGAGTGAAAATGGAGTTGCACAGGAGAGAACTACCTATGGTGCAGGAGAAGGTTAGTTAATACACAGCCTCACCTGGGACTGGGGGCCACCCACCCTCCTTTGACCCTCCAGGGAAAAACCAACCCGACAAAGCGGACAGAGCTGCTTAACTAAACAGTCAGTACATAGGGTTTTTTTATTTAAACAAAAAAACTTTTCCCCAGAAACATTGACAGTTCTTTAGTATTTCCCATGCTTTAGGAACCAACAAAATCAGTGCAACCTGAATGAAATACAAAAAGGGTTTTCAAGAGTGAAGAAACTCATAGACTAACTATACACATATGGGTACATACTGTAGCCTTCATAGCAACTTCAACCTGTGTGGGGAACATTATATATAAATATTGTAGGAAGGCACAAGGTGTGATTGTTTATGGACGATACGTGTCACCATCGTCTAGGTTGGTAAATAAAGCCCTTTATTCTGTGTCAGCGGCAATGGGCCCCTTAAAATTTTTTTTAAATTTTGTAGTATGTCAGTAATGCCGTATCCGGCTAGGCTTTTGAGCAATCTGAAAGTTGTGGTGGATGGACTGCTCCCACATTCCGTCCAGGGGCTTACCATCCCCATAGAGGCCAGCAGGCTCAGGTGAAAGGGGTGTGTTCCATTCCTGACTAAACTGGCTCAGTGGAGTGAGCATCCATGTGAACCAGATCTGGGCCTGATAACCCTGGAAGTACTGCAGAACCTACCATCTCCGGTTTTTGTTAACCCTGGGAACCAGCATACAGTATTGTGACCGATAACACGGACTGTGATTTGTGTTTGTTTTGGCTGAAGCAAGCCTGGCTGTTTATTTTTCTGGATTATATGACCAATGCCAATAAATCCTGCTGTGTTGCATGTTTTAAGGACTGCCTCCTTTGATCTAATTCCCACCAATTGTGTCTTCGGATGCCGGCAACATCCTGGAATACAAGGGAAAGGGCTTTGCATCTCCTGATTATAAGGCGGCTGCTACTCTTAAAAACCAAAACAGGTGAAATGGAGGAAGCTGCTGAAGCACCTGGTGCAGGTGAGCGCCCAACACAACAGGCCCAAGCTGATCTGCGTCCCACGCAGGAGACCAACCAGCTCTTAAATCAGGCAGATGCCATCAATGGAAGAAGCCATTCGGGTCGAAGGAGGCCCCAGCTACACTCCGCATAGGACGGACAGCAGCGCGAAAGGGTAAGAGACGCCCTGCAGAAGAAATGACCACAGAGACAACGTGGAAGCCTTCCTTACCGTCTTTGATCGGGTCTGAAAGGAAGAGACTTCCAGCTCCGCAGTGGCATAGAGGTCCTTGCCCCGTTTGTTCACTAGGCGAGCACTCATAATGCTTACTATACTTATCGCTGCAGTAAGCCAGGGAATAACCCTAGACTAAGCGAGATCTTGGATGACTGCCCGCCCGGGTACAAAGGTGCATCAGAGGGGATACAGGAAGACAGGCCCCCCGAGGTCCCCAAATGATTGATCTCCTCACCTCAATCCATAAATGGCATGAAAGCCAGATCTGTTCCCTCCCCAGCCAGCCTCATGATGCCAAAAGAAGGGGTGCCTAAGCTCGCCCAGAGAAAATGCCAACCCAAGCCACGGGCCTGCCGGGCCGACTACCCAAGCCCCCCCCTGACTGGGACATCATCTGCTGAGAATCCATGCTGTGAGGCATAGGCGCCAAGTGCCCCCTCGGCTCGGAACGATGTGACTTTATCCGTAGGGCGCGTTACATCTCAGTTGGTGCTTCCGGCAATGCAAGCCGGTTGGACACTGCCAGGGACTTCCACTACTGTCCATTCAGGGTGAATGACGCCCTCTCATGGGACTTTTGGACTCGGGATTGTCTCTCTCCTGACTGCTCGTATCCTGCATTCCTAGGGAAAAACCTTGGGGGTCACATGCAAACATGGAGATACCAAAGTGTACGCAGTGGCCGCAAGCATTGTTACATTCCAGTAGGGTACAGTGTCAACACCATGTAGGCACTCGTGCAGGAATGTTGGTACACATGAAGTGATAATAGCCCCCTGAGAGCCCGAACAGCCCTGAGAGTCCTTGGACCCTGAGTGGCCCCGATTCCCATTCTCAGTTCAAGGTAGGTGACGAGGAGGAGCCAACCCATGACGGAGACCCGTTCTCCCGACCTAGGGGTCTCCCTTGGGAAAACTTTTGGTTCGGGCCTCAACTGCAGGAAAAAACCCGTAAAAGGGGCCTTGCAATAGTGTGGTAGTGCTTGCTGGGGTTCCTCAGAGCCCGGGGCATGAGGAGAGATTTCCCCACTTTGCCTGTAAATGAGAAACCAGTTGTATCGAGGTTACCAAAATCCGCGGAGGAAGTCGTGGAACAGCTTTTGTTCCCAAACCATATCGAAGTATTATAATGGTTCTGGCCCACGGTCATGTTTTCTGGGGGGCACTTGAGGACAGCCAAAGACCGTGATAAAGAATTCAATCCCAGATTTTACTGGCCAATGCTAATGTGAAGTCCTGATTATTGCCAGTCCCCTGCCCAGGCCAGGTAACCTCCCCGTCGCCAGTTTCCCGGAGCCCACTAATACTATTGCCTTAGCAATGAAACTCCTTTGAGAGGATCGCCATGGATTTAATGGGGCCCATTGTAAAATCGCTAGGGGAACACCAGTACCAATAAATTCCAGGGTCGTCATGGACTATGCTACCAGGTACCAAGAAGCTATGCCCCTAATAAATACTTCCTCCAAGGTTATTGCTATGGAGTTGTGGCACATATTTTCCAGAATGGGACTACCGAAAGAGATCCTGACGGATCAAGGTACCCCGTTTATGTCAAAAGTTATGCAGGATCTATTTATAGTTACTGAAGGTTGACCCAACTACGCCGCACCTCTCCCCCCCCCCCCCCCCCCCCCCCCCCCCCCCCCTTTTTTTTGGGGGTATTAAAAAAAACAAAAAAAATTTAATCACCCCCAGACCAGATGCTTAGTGGGAACGTTTCAACAAGACTTAAAAGGCCATTTGTGAAGAATATAGTCAGAAGTATGCACAGATTGAACACCTTTTACCTTATCTGTTTGTTTTTTTCTATTAGAGAATTCAACAAGCACCATCTGGGTTTCCCCTTTTGAATTAACATTTGGCAGAAATCCGTAGGGGGTCTATTAGATATTGCCAAGGAACCTGGGAGAGTGAATGCACGCCCTATAAAAAGTGTCATGGACACGTGACCCAATTACAGGAGCGAATAGCTCCAGGAACTCCCAATTGGTTTAAACAGCATCTCTTACAGCGCAGGAGGGCGCCTGCTAGAGTCTATAACAGTTCAGCCCGGGAGAGGCAGTTTAGTCCTGGGATAGGTCCTGGTCCTTAGTACCACCACACGGTGGGAGAGCAAAGTTCCTGGCAAAAAAAGGCAAGGTCCTACGACGTAGTTGAGAACATTGGGGAAGTCAAATATAGGGTACACCAGCCCAGTAGAAGGAAGCCCTATCAAATATATCATATTAACTTGCTCAAGCCTTGGAAGATAAGGACCCCACCCCCCCCCCCCCCCCCCGGAGGACTTCCTGCTTGCTGTCGCAACCAGAGTCCCGATAGAGGAGTAAAGATCGCAGAGACCTGTTCCCCTTCTCAAACCCAACAGTGAGCAGGAGCAGCTGTTACAAAAAAAAGGTAACTGATCAAAGAGGCCCCCAGGTCACTGACCCAATGTTGTGGACCATAGATTGTGACCGATCCCCTTAGAGAGTGAGCTTAAAAACCCTATAGTGCTTCCTGAGTCCCCGAAGACCAATCATGCAAAGGAGATGCAAGGATGTTGAATTAGGAGTGATAGAGGAATTGAAAGATCTGATGGTTCCAGTCACAATCGTCCTTTTTTTTATCCAAAGCCCAACGTGGTGGCGGTTTCTGTAATGAATTATCGCAAGCTCAATAAGTGTCAAAGGTGAATGCAACCCAATGCCCTGGGTGTATGATCATATGAGTGGCCAGCCCATATAATCACCACCCTAGACTCTTTTCAAGGTGTATTGGCAATCCCCTTAGCCAAGGAAGCCCAGGAGAAAAGAACGCATTCCTCAACACCAAAGGGCCTTCAATATGTAAGAAAAGCCGTTTGGTATGCAGAGGGGCCCCCCGCCACATTGCCAGAGGGCCATCGGACAGGATCTTAGCATAAAATGATATACTCCAGCCTTGCTTAGAAGTAGCATTAAGCATATGATCCCACTTTTACTTTTAAAAATAAATTTTTTTATTAATATCCAATTAAAATGAGATAATACAGGTAGGAGAGTTGTAAATACAGCACCAGTGCCTACAGATTGCACGAAACGCGGTTTCGACTAATACATATCTTAATCATTGTGCCCAAGCAAGCTGGAGTAATATAATTTTATGCTGTTCCTGCTGCTCTCCCGAGCTGAAGCTTGACTGGGAGTTGACCGAGGCGTCTGTAACCGTTAAAACAAGAGTACTATTAATCTCATATATCAGTGACTGACAAGTGACTGTTTTCACATGCGCATTGGGACAGTACTTAGTCCTCACGAGGGCATATGCCCCCGCCGGTTATTTCAACTTCCATGGATGAAATCGTGATTATCAGCCGCGATTGGAAGATCACCTCGAGAAGGTCCAGCGCTGTCCTTGGATGCGCTAAGGGAAAAGGGGGTTTAACCATCAATCCCAGCGAGTGCGCCATCAGGGATGGAAGAGGCCCCGATACTGGGGTAAATCGTGAGAGGGTGATAAAACCCAGGAAACTAAGATAGAAGCCATCCAACACTGGCCCCGTCCCGCTTAATAAAAACAATTGAGAGCGTTTCCTGGAATCGTGGGGTAATATCAGCGGTTTATCCCCAATTGGCCGAATTGCAGCACCCTTGAAAGACCTAACAAAAGTGAGGCTATGTCCATCCAGGTCAAAGGGCCCCCATAAGCTTGAGGAGTGCCTTCCAAAGACCTGAAGTCCCCTGTAGACAGCCGTTTAGTGGTGCCTCAGAGGTCGTCTAGGAGCAGTAAATATCCAGGTTGTCCAATGAGAGGAGCATCCTGTGTGTTTTTCTCATCAGGAAGCTGTCCCCTGCAGAGCGTAATTACGCCATTATTGAGAGGGAACGCTTGGCTATTAAATGGGCGCTCGATTCTCTCCGGTATTACCTTCTGGGACAGAAATTTAGGCTGGTGACTGATCATGCCCCTTTGAAATGGTTAAGGGGAAAAAAAGGGCAACAACGCCAGGGTCAACCGTTGTGGTTTTGCCCTGCAAGATTTTAGATTTTTCATAGAGCACAGGCCATTCAGCTGCAAGGTAATGCAGATGCCCTATCCTAGGTATGGCTGAAGTGCCCAGTCCCCTCAGGCTATTGGGCCGAGGAGGGGGGGGGGGTATGTAGGAAGGCACAAGGTGTGATTGTTGACGGACAATACGTGTCACCGATCTCTGTCTGAGGTTGGTGAAATAAAGCCCAATTAGTCTGGTGTCAGTGGCAATAGGCCACTGATATGGTTTTGTATTTTTTGTAGTATGGCAGTAATGCCGTGATCCGGGTCGGGTTATGGAGCTTCTGAAGAGTTAGGTGGATGGGACTGCTCCCACATTCCGGTCCAGGGCTTACCAGCCCTATATGAGGCCAGCAGGTTAAGGTGAAATGGGGTGTGGTTCCTTTTCTGTCTAAACTGCTCAGTGGAGTGAGCAGTCATGTGAGAGCCAGAGCTGGGCCTTGATAACCCTGGAAGTACTGCAGAGACCTACACACGGTTTTTGTTAACCCTGGGAACCTGGGCTGTTTATTTTTCTGGATTATATGACCGATGCCAATAAATCCTGCTGTGTTGCACGTTAAAGGACTGCCTTAATTTGAGCTAATTCCCACTATATTATATATATATATAAATGTATATATATAATAATGTATATATATATAATATTATATATGTATATATATATATATATATGTATATATATTATATGTATATAATATATAGTATAAATATATTATATATATATATATATATATATATATAATATATATATATATATTATATTATATATGATATATACTGTATGTGCAACGGAAACCAGCAAGTGCAAAAAGACGTATTGTACTTAATGTTATACAAAATAGGGGGTGAAAAAGAACCCTAACAACCCAGGTTGCCTACGTGTTTCGGGCGTACAAACATCGCCCCTTATCGCGGCACATAAATTAAAACATCAAACATATTACCTTTATGTCTTGTCTCACATACCTCACAGCTGAGAGCGAGGGCGGAGGTCACGGGCCGGATGCCCTTCAGCAGGACAATCACTTCTCCCTGAATACTACAGGTAAGTTTGTATATATTAAAAACAACAAGGTGTAAATACTTTTAAAACATAAAAATATGGATATACATAAATATACACGGGAAGATAGAAACATACTTTGGTCAATTGTTATCAGCTTTTTTTATTATGAGGTTTCAATTTTTTCTCAGCTGTTCTAGCGCTCTATATTGTTTTTTAGTTAAATTACTCCGTTGTTTTTTTGTTGTTGATGTTTCCCTTTCCTTAATAATATTAGTGAGATCCCTTTCCATTACATTCTGAAAAATGTCCATAACCTCTACCCTTGATTTGATTTGATAATAGGAATGATTTGACAGAATTTGGGATATATTTTCATCCTTTATTTCATAATCTATTTTCAAATCCTCTTACTCCTATGCAAAGTCATAAGCTTGTGTTTCCTTGAATGCAAGATTTAGTACTCATTCCTCTCTATCAAGATCAGTTGTTCCTGTGGAGTTCCTATGGTATATTCCTTTCCATCCTGTTGGAAATGTCTCTTCACTGTAAGGAGACGCACAAACTTATTGACATCCAACATAGTACTGAATAACTTGAAATTTAGTCCGTTCTCTAGAACCGCTAATTGAACTTCTGAAAGAATAGTGGGGTGAATAAACGATGATGACACTACCCTCTTTTGGGGGACCTTCACTTATTTTTTTGGATTGTTTTTCTTCGCGCTGTATTTTGATGTGTCTTCTTCTACTCCCGTTTTTTGTAAGCTCCGTTGTGTCTTACTTTTCATTTTACCTTATCACAAAACATCTGTTTGTAAATCTCTCCACATAATGATTTACTGAATTCCGATGGAGCTGTTTCAGTAAGATCTTTTTCTGAAAAGCTTACTTCCTTTTTGAATCTATAATGTTTTCTGTTGTGTGAGCGCAATATGGATCTTGGTCTTCCTCCTCTCTCCTGTTTCCACGAGTAAGCTCTTTTTAACTCATAATCTTCTGAGTCCCGTTTGTATTTGTTTCTCTTTGTTTCCATAATAGTAGACTCCATTTTTGAAACATTTTGTCTGATGCGTTCTTGTAATCTCTCATAATGCACCTCATATTCATATGATTGCAATTTGGTTTTAGTTTCCAATATCTGTGCATCCAATTCACTAAGTTTAACTGTTTCGTGTTCTATTAAACACATCAGATTTAGAGAGCAGTCCGTCAAATACTGGTTCCATTTTGTCATGAATTCTTCTGAGTAGATAAAGGTGTGGTTCTTGTTAATTCTTAAACCTTGTGGGATAATACTTTTTTCAATATATGTATTTAGTGAGTCCCGATCCCACCATAGTCTCGTTTCTTGCAACTGCATTTTTTTCCAATTTATTACACAGAATGAAGAAATCATCTTCCGTAGTGTTTATTTCTGTAACTTCGCCAAATACTTGTGCCAATTTGGCTTGTCTATTCATCTTAAGATGTAATATAGACAGCAACAGAACTTCAATGGTAATATAAAAATGTATATCTCATACAAAAAAATCCCGGCTAAACTTAGCCGACCCCTCTGTACCAGGTGTACGATATGTTTCTAATGTGAAAGACAGACCATATAAATATATGCATAAAGTCCATATAGTGAAACATCCACTTCTTGCGGTCGTATACGCAAAATACACCAAGAAAGCTATGCCACAAGGCTAATAAATGAAGTGGGGCTCACCCGCACTTGTATGGATGCAGTATTGGGTATATATATATATATATATATATATATATAATATATATAATATATTATATATATAATATATATATATATATTATTTTATATATATATACTGTATATATAATATATATTATGCAATATAATCTGCATCAAAATTCACTCATGATTTCATTGCAACATGAAAAAAGGCAGCAAAATATTCTATGAAGCGAGAGTTTGTAGCAGAAATCTGAGGGTGACAATTCAACAAGAAACAGCACTCCTAGAGTTTACTAAATACTTGTCATTCTTTATTATGATAAATTCTAAGTCCATCCGTGATATGCACCAATCTTGAACATAGTAAAGCCACAATGGAGAAAAGAACAAACACAAAGGATAAGTTAATAGTTGTTGAATTTTACTATGCCCAATTTTGAGCACACCCATCATATGCACCAACCTTGAATATAGTAAATCAGAGAAAAGCCACCCTTGAACATAATGTGTTAGAGCACTTAGTCATCACTAGCATTCTCAGCTTACTCTGTGCTACCCTCAGCATCTGCCACTTGCACCTCTGTTGCCTCCACTACCAATGACTTTTGTTTTATAAAAGGCTTCAGCAACCTATAGCCAGGGCTGTATTTATAGGTCATGCTGCCATAGGCACTAAACCTGAATACGCCCCCATTAATAATTTGCATTACCACGCCCATTTCACATTATGCCACACACCTTTACAAAAGCCACGCCCACTATAACCATGTAACGGCTCAGGAAGAAAGCTAATTAAAGGGTTTGCTGTCACCCAGCTTTTCTAGACGTTGGATAGCCTATTCAGCATCCAGAAGAGCTGCGAGATACCGTCAAACTGTGCCTGAACATAAACCACTACACTACAACCAATATTTCCATCATACAGTGAGCATAGAGTGGTAGACACCAGTGTACACAGGCTCTGCAGACTGTATATTACCTCCATACAGTGACCATATAGTGGTGGACACCAGTGTACACAGGCTCTGCAGACTGTATATTACCTCCATATAGTGGTAGATACCAGTGTACACAGGCTCTGAAGACTGTATATTACCTCCAAACAGTACCCATACTGGTAGACACCCATAGTGCAATGCACCCGTAGTTCGGCCCGCAAATAAAGTAATTCATAGCTCTCACTGAAAGCTATGATTACCTGCTAGTTTCCCCAATGTGACTCACGCTGAAAAAAAGTGACAGTAAAAGTCAATGGGGGGCGGGGCCCCAGAGCCCTTTATAAAAGGGGAAATACACATTTGGGTAGCACATGCTCCTGAATTTCCCGGCGTATAGCCCCTTTTTACAGTCACATCACTATATTTCCGCAAATGGCAGGAAAAGTAGAGGTAACACAGGATAGGTTAGATCTCAAAGCCCGCAGGTAGGGGTAACACAGGATAATTAGATACCAACCCCCAGCAGTAGGATAAACAGGATAGGGTTAGTACTCAAACCCCCAGGGGAGGATAACACAAATAGACTTAGATCTCAACGCCCCAGGTAGGAAACACCGGATAGGCTTAATACCCAAAGCCCGCAGGTGGTAACACAGGGTGACTAGATCCCAAGCCAGAGTAGGATAACACAGGATAGCTTAGATACCCAAAGCCACAGTAGGGTAAACAATATAGGTTCCAACCCGCCCCAAAAAGGTAGGATAACACAGGATAGACTTAGAACCCAACGCCAGAGGTAGGGGTAACACAGGAAGACTTAGATACCCAACGCAAGCTGTAGGTAAACACAGGATAGGCTTAAATCCCCAAAACCACAGGAAAGGATAACACAGATGGCTTAATACTCAATGCCACAGTAGGTAACAAGGGTAGACTTAGATACACAGCACCCGCAGGTAGGATAACATAGGATAGGCCTTTGTACTCAAGCCACAGGGAGGATAACACAGGGTAACATAGTACACAGGGTCCAACAGGTAGGATAACACAGGATAGGATTCCTAAACAACCCACATCCTCATCCCCCCCCAACACCCCACGTGTCTCACCCCTCCCCCGCACCGACATCCTCACCCCTTTTCCCCACCCCGTCTCCCCGCACGTCTCCAACCCCCCCCCCAGTCTCCCGCCCCCCCCACCATGTCCAGCCCCCCCAGCCATGCTTAGCCCCACCCAGCACATGTCTCAGACCCCCCCAGCACAACTCTCAGCCCCCCCCAGCACAACTCTCAGCCCCCCCAGCACTGTCTCAGCCACCAGCACATTCTCAGCCCCCCCACAATGCACCACCCAAACCCCCCCACACATGTCTCAGCCCCCAGCCAAAACAAACACCCCAGCACATTCCGCCCCCCACATTTTCTTTCCCGCCACCCCCGCACATGTCTCAGCCACTCCCAAACACATGTCTCAGCCCCCCAGCACCCGTCTAGCCACCCCCAGCACATGCCTCAGCCCCCCCCGCACATCTATCAGCCCCCCAGCACACGTTTCAGACCCTCAGCACATCTCTCACCCCCCAGCACACGTCTCAGCCCCCCTCAGTACATGTCTCAGCCCCCCCCCCACATGTCCAGCCCCCCCTCATACATCCCTTTACCCCCCCCCAGCACATTCTCAGCCCCCGTCAGCCAACTCTCAGCCCCCCCCCCCGCACATCTCTCTGGGCCCCCCGTAATTCCCCTCACCCCCCCCCAGACATTCTCAGCCCCAACCCGGGCACATTTCTAGCCCCACACCGGGCCCCATGTCTCAGCCCCCCAGCACCCTTTTCTCCCCCCGACATCTATCAGCCCCCCCCGCACATCTCTCTCACCCCCCAGCACTCTCTCTCAGCACCCCCAGCACATTTCTCAGCCCCCCCCCCGAGCACATTCTCAGCCCTCCCGCACATCTATCAGCCCCCCCCAGCACATCTCTCCCCCTCCCCCCAAATCTCTCTCAGCCCCCCAGCACATGTGTCAGCCCCCCAGTATATCTCTCCATCCCCCCAGTACATCTCTCAGCCCCCCCCCAAACATGTCTCAGCCCCCCCAGCACATGTCTCAACCCCCCCAACTGTCTCAGCCCCCCCGCACATTCTCAGGCCCCCCCCCCCACATTCCACCCCCCCCAGCACATGTCTCAGCCCCCCCAGCACATGTCTCAGCCCCCCAGCACATGTCTCAGCCCCCCAGCACATGTCTCAGCCCCCCCAGCACATGTCTCAGCCCCCCAGCACATGTCTCAGCCCCCCAGCACATCTCTCAGCCCCCCAGCACATCTCTCAGCCCCCCCAGTACATCTCTCAGCCCCCAAGTACATCTCTCAGCCCCCCCCCCAGCACATGTCTCTGCCCCCCCCCACTCACTCCCTTGTCCTGCAGTGCAGGGACTGGACAAGTCTTCAGCTTTTACTGCCGTCCTGTGCAGGGGAGGAGAGTGGGTAGGGCATCACTGCTGCTCTGCTCTCTCTCTGGCAGTGGCTGTCTTCAACTGCGCAGTGCTGGGCATGGAGAGGAAGCGGAGCAGCGCTGCTCCGCTCCTTTCTCAGTAGCCGCTGCCACCAATGTAAGGGCAGACGCCAGCGCTAACAACCCCCGCCCCATTGCAAAATAAAATATGAATAATGCACAACATTTTAATTATAATTTTTTGTAGAAAACACCAAAAAACATTTTTTTTTCCCAAATTTAAAACAAAGATATGGAAAACACACAAAGGGATATAAATCTAGAGTAAACTAGCTGCAGCTACATTTCTTTTCTTACTTTTTCTTTTCAATTTTATTGGTCTTCCAAACAATTTTCTCATGTTATCTTTTATGAGGAATGTTCTTTACAGACATTTTTCCCACAAGTGGTACAATATCGCTCAGTATTCCTCTCTAAGAGCGACATGTATGATTTGGCTTTTCGCCTGTTTTTTGGAGTAACCTGCGCCTCCCGGCCCGAATCCCCCTGTCGGACGCAGCGATGCGGTGTTAGGCGCAGCGTTCGCTACTTTCAGCTGCGCCCCGCATGAAGGGGCGGGCAATGGGCACGGTGTGGGCGCGCTGTAGGCGGGACGCGGCGCACTTGAAAACTCCGAGGCATGTACGATCGCGAGTCGCCAAAGTGCGGCGCATTGCAGCGCTCGGCAGCTCCGACAGTCAGACCTAGTTTATTTTGGTCTAAAATGCTCCGGCGAGGGCGAAGTAAAAGCAAGAACGTAAACATGAGAGGAAACATATAGAAGATCACAACAGAATTCTCGGCGCTCAGCTCCGTGCAGCATGGAGTATGATTCCCAAGAAATCGCCTTTATAAAGGCGGAAAACATTCTCAGAAAAGAACTCAAACCTCAAAAATAAAAACTACAGAAAATAAATCACTTTCCAAAAATCTAGAACAGCGCAATATCAGGAATTAGGATATTGGAAATTGCCAGGAAATACAGTAATTCAAATTCTGAAAGCTATTCTCATTGGTCGACAGAAACCGGCCAATCAGAATAGGAGTGACAGTGAACCATTAAAACATATGGAGAAGTATTGACCAATCCGAATCAAAGGCGGGACAGTTCAAAATACAGTAAAAATGCAGAAAAGAGCTGATTGACTGAGCTAGCGGGGGCTTGGCTATCTCGGCCAATCAGAATCGGAGCGACAGGGACCCATTATAGCCTATGGGAGAAGTTTTAAAACCAATCAAAATCAAAGGCGGGACAGTTCAAAATACAGTAAAAATACTGAAAAGAGCTGATTGGCTGAGCTAACGGGGGCTTGGCTATCCCAGGAATAATAATATGAGGGTAAAGAAAAAAAAAATTTAATTCAATAAAATCATGTTTATTTCTTTATTTTCGTTAGCCAAGGATCTATAGGCAATTGGTGTAACAAAAAGAAAAGAATACAAATGATTTTAGTGAAATTAATATTTTTTATTTCTTTACCCCCATATTATTATTCATTTTATATAACACATCGGGAAAAACTTCTGGGAGTCTTATCATTTGATTTGGGCCATGAACAGTTTTATTTCAGATTGCATTCGAAAAACCCATGGAGCGTCGCTCGCTTCTCCAAAATTGGTCCAAATAACCGCGCTTTTTTAAACTTAGCCAATCACAGAGACGTTTCGAATTTCTTTTTCCCCATAGAACTTTTATGAGAAAGTAGGCCGCGCTCTGATTGGCTAAGCTGGACGACCCCCCCGCCGCTTCAAACCAATCAGCTCTTTTCTGTCCTTTTTTACTGTATTTTGAACTGTCCTGCCTTTGAATATGATTGGTCAATATTTCACCATAGGTTTAGAATGGTCCCTGTCGCTACTATTCTGATTTGCCGAGATAGCCAAGCCCTCGCTAGCTCAGTCAATCAGTCTTTTTCTGCATTTTTACTGTATTTTGAACTGTCCCGCCTTTGATTCTGATTGGTCAATACTTCTCCATATGTTTTAATGGTTCACTGTCGCTCCTATTCTGATTGGCTGGTTCATGACGACCAATGAGAATAGCTTTCAGAATTTGAATTACTGTATTTCCCAATATCCTAATTCTTGATGTAGTGTCGTTCTAGATTTTTGGAAAGTGATTTATTTTATGTATTTTTTATTTTTGAGGTTTTGACTCTTTTCTGAGAATGTTTTTCCGCCTTTATAAAGCGATTTTTTTTATTCATACTCCGCACGGACATCTTTAATGATTTCTCGCTGTTTTTTCCAGCCTGTCTCGAATCGGAACGCGTGAGGCGCCCTCCCGCACTCGCCCAATTCCCCGCACTGCGCCCATTGTTTCCCCGCACTGCGCCCATGTCCCGCACTGTGCCCACACACTGGCGAGACGCAGGGAAACTTTTCCCCGCATGTATGAGCGCACCTCCTCGGACGGCGAATCCCTTTGGCGCAGCGGCCGCACTGCGCCCAGGTACCGCCACTGCGCCCCCACAACTGGCAGGCCCCCGGCGGAAATTTTTTTCATGGGGATGTATGAGCGCCACTACCTCGGGCG
>JAODAL010072648.1:0-15029 GCA_025379985.1 Phyllomedusa bahiana
GGCCAACTTTTTTCCGTTTAAATTTTTTTTTACTATTTTATAGTTAAAAATTTTTTGGGTTTTTTTTACTTCTATACCAATAGTTTTCCTCTCCCTTTCTTCCTTTATTTTATTTTACCACTTATTTTTTCCCAAAACTTCTTGGGCCCTCTTACCCTCCGTTTTAGTAGGTAAAACGTTTCTTTTGTTTTTTTTTGCCCTTTTACTCCCGTTGACCACTTTGGGGGTTTTTCCGTTTTAATTTTTTTATTACCAAAGGAGTCCCTTCCCACAGTGGTAGCCAGGATTTTTTAAAAAAATTTCCCATTTAAATTATTATTCTCCAATTTAAACACTTTTGCCCCATCAAACGGTTTGGGCCCCCTAAGCAGAATAAAATTAGCCCCCTAAAATTCAGTGTTTTTGTGGCTCCTTGACAAAAAACTCTATTGGGGAAAACAGAAATTTTTTAATTTAGGTCACTTTTCCCCGGGTCCCCTAAACCTAACCCTTTCTTTATCTTCGGGTCAATTGTTAATATTAGGTCTAGAAGGGGCCTTTCCTCTAGGGGGTTCCCTGCACACCTGCAGCATGACTAACAAAACCCCACTTTTTGGCATTTGAATTTTTTTTTTTTTATGGTGTTCAGCACCCCGAAAAATGATGTTATTTTTTTAATTGATTGGACTTTAGGGACGGGGGTTTATCAAATAGTAAAACTTTATTTTTGTACTGTGATTTGAATTTTTAATTTTTTGAATTTTGCTTCATACATATAAAACATTTTTTTCTTTTTCACTCGTACTTGACCACTAGGGGGCTCGATCACTTGTACACCCATTATGTAAATAATGCAGAAGGGTGTACCAGGTCTAAATAATGCAGAAGGGTGTACCATGATGGGGGTGTTATTCCTTCCTGTCTGGGGCAAAAAGTAAAAAGAGCATAACAGGCAGCTGGGGAAGCCTTTATTACCCATGAAACAGATCGGCACCCCCAATCTTTCGCAGGGTGGGGTGGTGGGGGATCAGAGGGAATTGATGCCAGCACCCCCTAATTTTTTTACATGGCGCGGATGATTGCAGTGCACTTAATGGCTAAACAGCAAGATCGGAGCCGGCTCAAATCCTGTGTTAGTGCCATGGTCAGCTGTAAAACACCCCAGCCCCCCCCCCTTTTGGGCCTCACCCGCCCAAGCTCCTTAACAACAATAAGAGCCCCTATACACCCATTGGCGAAAAGGGGGTTTAGGCCCTTATTTGGATCCTTTTCTCAGTAATCCAAAATTTTGCAAAAATCCCCCCCCAACGAAAACCCCTTGCTCTATTCGGGGCGTTCCTAACTAAATCACACTCGGTGGGAGAAAAACTTCCCCCCCACCCCCAAAAAATAAAACGTTTCGAGGTAGCAACGCATGGAAATCGAAATAAACCATTCCGCTGCTCACCCCCCCCCCCCCCCCCCCCCCCCCCCCCCCGCCAAATTTAAATTCCCCTTTACCAGGGGTTTCAATCCCCAAAAATCTTTCCACCCGAATTCTATTAATTATCTTTTTAAATTTTTTTCTTGTATTAAGACTTATTTTTATTCTTTTTATTACCTTTTTTTTTTTTTTTTTATAAAAAAAAGGGTAAATGGGAAATTTAAAAAAAATTCTTTTTTTCAAATTTTTTTTTAATTTACTTTTTTTTCTAAGAGCAAAAGCGGGAAAATTGGTTCTTTCCCAAAACCGGCATTCTAAAATTTTGGCGTATAAATTTTTTTAGGGGCCCCGGGGGGCGGAGTTAAAGTTGTGGTTTTGGCTTAATTTTCAAATTATTTTTGTTTGTTTTTTAAATTTTTTTTTTACGCCCTCCCCCTGCTCGCCCTAAAGACCTTTGGAGAGAAATTTTTACAAAAAAATTTTTTTTTTTTTTTGGTGTTTCCCCTGTTTCATTGCTGGGGGTAATTTCCCCCTTAGGCTTGTTTTCCACGGCTTTTTTGGGACGTATTTCACCCGTAATTCGCCCCTACTGCGCGAATTCGGCTGAAATCCGTCCCCCTCATTACGGGGAATCCACACTCTCATAAAAAGGACCAAATTTAAAGGGAAATATGGGAGGTGGGGAGAGAAGTGAATGTTCCAATTATTCACAGCGGGAAAGTCCTGGGTAATGAGTCATGGGGGCCGGGGGAGCGCCAGCCCCCCCGCCCCTCTCCGTGCCACACACGGGGTAAAAGGGGTGAAATACTCCCCGCACTTACGGCGTGAATCAGCCGTGGCACTCGCCTTTTTAAAAACACTGCGATTTTAATGGGTCTGATAAAACCACAGAAGCAGGAAGCCCAAAGGCTTCCTGGCAATCTGTTTATAAAGTGCTCATTTAGCGACACTTTCACTGTTAAAAAAAATTAATAATAAAAAAGTGTAAAACAGACTTTTTTTTTTTTTTTTTACTTTTTTCCCTCTTGTATTAGAAAAATACATCTAGTGTAAAAACTACATAAAAATAAAGCGTAACATAACCTGGAAAAAGGGTAAAGAAATTAGAAGAATAACCAAGAGCGAGAAAATGTTCAAACCTGTGTGTACTAAGCAAAAGAAAAAGCTGCCCGGTCAGGAGGGAGTGGAAGGGCCTGGTCAGGAACTGGTTACATGCATGTTGGGTTTAGATTGTTCGGCAGTGAACTAGTGAAATGTTCTTTAGATGTTTTGATACATCCTAGTGATGCAAATGCAAAAATGCAACATTGGTTCGGGGTTCCTTGGCTCAGACAGGCAGTCCCCGACAACGTTCCAACTTACATCTGTCCCCTAGTTACAAATGGAGACTTATGGGGCATGCTGGCACTTGTAGTTCCATGTGCTACAGCAGATAGCAGCCGTGGAATGACAAGTGCCAGCATGCCACAGCAGCATATGAGGTGAAAATAAGGTGAAAATCTTCTTAACAGGGGCACAGACAGCAAAACCAATCTAAAAACCCTTCTCTGCACTATCCCTTTTGTGCTTGAGTTACAGTTAATAAATCTACCTGTTCCAACTTACATTCAAATTCAACTTGAGAACAAACCCGCAGTCCCATCCCGTTCGTAACCCGGGGGCCGCCTGTAATTCTGAGGGCCCAACCGGGTTTGTACATGTCCAATGTTCACTCTTGACCACAACATAAACTCTATTATAATCTTTGTATACATTGGACATACACAACTCACAGAAAGTTTGGGATATTTGGCTTTCGAGTGAAATTTATGGAAAACATAAAACCTTCCGCTCCAGTGATATTTTCTCCACGGAAGTCGCAGCAATGTGGATTTTCTCATCACAAACAATGTAATGAAACAAAAGCCGACACCAGTGGAAGGTTCCCACCTGCAAAAATCTCACTGTCTCCATAATGTGTCCTGTGGCCTCGAGCATCAATTACAGCTGGACGATGACATCTCCTGCTCTTCACAAGTCCAGTTGTTGGCTGCTGAGGCTCCCACTCTCCTTGGAAGGCCCCTCAGGTCATTGAGGATCAGGAGCTTCTATGCGGAGACTCAGCTGACCCCGTATGTTTTCTAGGGGGTTCAGGTCTGGAGAAAGTGCAGCCGCTCCATCTGAGGTCCCCCAGTCTCCAACAGCCGCTCCCTCATGATGCGACCTCGATGAGCTGGAGCATTGTCCTCCATGAAGATGAGATGAGCCCTGTGCTGTTCATGCAGAGGCGCAAGGACTGGACGAATGTTATTCCAGTACAGGTAGTCCCCGACTTACACCGTTCCGACTTACATCTGTCCCCTAGTTACAAACGGAGACTTATGGGGCGTGCTGGCACTTGTAGTTCCATGTTCCACAGCAGCACAGGAGGTGAAAATGAGGTGAAATCTTCGTAACAGGGGCACAGACAGCAAAACAAATGTAAAAACCCTTCCCTGCACTATCCGAAACTAAAAAAAAAAAACCTTTTGTGCTGGATTTAAAGTTAATAAATCTACCTGTTCCGATTTACATACAAATTCAGCTTAAGAACAAACCTCCAGTCCCTATCTCGTTCGTAACCCAGGGGCCGCCTGTAGTAGAGGCATCAGTGTAACCATTCACAGTGTAGGGCAGTTCTGTATGGACGAGACCCACCTGCCCCCCAATGTAGCACCACCACCAAAGGCTCGTCTGGTGACAACAGTGACTGATGCACAGCGCTCTCCCTGACCAGTACCGGACCCGGCTGATGCACAGCGCTCTCCCTGACTGGTACCTGACCCGGCTGATGCACAGCGCTCTCCCTGACCAGTACCTGCCATGGCTGATGCACAGCGCTCTCCCTGACTGGTACCTGACTCGGCTGATGCACAGCGCTCTCCCTGACCGGTACCTGACCGGGCTGATGCACAGCGCTCTCCCTGACCGGTACCTCACGGGGCTGATGCACAGCGCTCTCCCTGACCGGTACTTGACCCGGCTGATGCACAGCGCTCTCCCTGACCGGTACATGACCCGGCTGATGCACAGCGCTCTCCCTGACCTGTACCGGCCCCGGCTGATGCACAGCGTCTCCCGGACCCGGCTGATGCACAGTGCTCTCCCTGACCAGTACTGGACCTGGCTGATGCACAGCGCTCTCCCTGACCGGTAAACCTGAAGCCCTGATGCACAGTCCCCCGTATCTACCCTGACCGCGTACCTGACCCGGCTGATGCACAGCCCTCTCCCTGACCGGCACCTGACCCAGCTGATGCACACACGCTCTCCCAGGACCGGTACCTGACCCGGCTGATGCACAGCGCTCTCCCTGACCCACACCCGACCCGGCTGATGCACAGCTCTCTCCCTCACCAGGACCTGACCCGGCTGATGCACAGCGCTCTCCCTGACATCTCTTGCATCGTGGCTCCATTATTTCTGCTCAGAGTGGGCACTGGTCCCTCGTCCAGCGTAGATGCTCCATGGCCCAGATGATGATGCTGGTGCCTGGTGGTGCGGTCAGGTTGTCTAGCACGCAGACCGCGCTGATGTAACCGGTTAAGAAGGCTCTGACCTGACACTTGGTGCCTCTCACCTTCCTTAAACCTGCCTGGAGTTGTGCGGCACCCTCATCCGGCTCCACAGGGCATTGGTTACAATGAAGCGCTCATCACTGTGTGATGGAGCCAAAGGACGTCCACTTCTTTGCCTTTCTGTTACTCATCCAGTCTCTCTGTATCTCTGATACAACCTGCTGATGACACTGTGACATTCTAAGCTCAGTGGCCACTTCCGTCTGAGAGCATTCTGCTTGAAGCCTGGCAATGGCGAGGTCCTGCTGATCAATTGTAAGGTGTTGTCTGGGTCTCATGACGTCACAATGTGAACAGCAGGCTAAGGAGGACGGTTTAATCCCAATTCACATTGATCCCCTAAATGTATTGGGCGATTCAGGGATCAAACACCTGTTGGGAATTTTGGCTTTAAGCTCCTTGTTAGAGATCAGCAAGTTGTGCAGAAAGTCCTGAAACACTGAACAGATGGACGAGTGCATCTAAAGGGGAGAGATTGGGGCATTTAAAAAAAAAATCCAAAAAATGTTATGTTCAACCTGAAATTTCAATCAAAAACTGAATATCCCGAACTTTTTGTGAGTAGTGAATCATCAACCAGATCTATTGGCTTCATTGACTATTTCCAGTGCCCCAACATAGCCTCTACAGTGCATGCTTGTCTTTGTTTTTGGGAAAGTTGTATTCCCCTGGAGTTGGACCGATGTCAGATTTGGGTGCCTGGGGCCACCAGTAGAACTAATTCTTAACGGGGTTGTACCATTACATTAAATGGTCTTCAGAATAAGGGGACAGTGAAAACAAGCACTTTTACAATTGAATGTCATTTGCACAGCTGTCTTGTTTTCACAGTCTCCCTTATCTTCATTTTGTGTAAACACAGTTCTCCAGTGCTGGTCGGATCCCTCCTCCTTTCATTTAATCAGCTGACGGCTCTACTAATTTACATTCTGTCCGCCCCTGGTCGTATTCAGGGGAGCGCGCATTCCTGCCTCTCTTACTCAAAGTAAGGGACTGGGACAATTTCACTCTGCACAGCCAGCAGAAACACAGAGGCACTGCACCTGCTTCTACAATCGGAAAACAGCAGAATTGTGCGTCGGTGCCGATTGCAAACATAGAAGGAGCATTAGGCTGCCTCTCTCACTCAACGTAAGGGACTGACAGCAATTTCACTCTGCACAGCCAGAAGAAACACAATAATACTGCAGGGCTTCTACAATCAGAAACAGCAGAATTGTGCCTCGATGCCTAAAAGCTCCTGCGTGGAAACATAGACGGGAGATCTGTGCTGCTCGGTATGAGTGCATAGAAGACTGGATTCAATTGTAACAAACCTCCAGCTGTGAGAGGAGAAGAGATCAGTGCTCGGAGTTCATAGAAGATTGTCTAGCCTGAATGTCAGCCTTGGTATGGAAACAGCTCGTACAAAAAAAGACTGCATAGGGAGAGGAACGACACAGTGACCTGTGGACTCGGGGGGGGGGGGGAGGGGGAAAGACTCAGGAGCGAGCATGAACAGTGATGTGAACTCAACCCCTTGCAGTTAAGAAACACCCAGCTGGGAGGGGAAGACCCGTCCCTGGATTTGTAGAGCTGAGAAGCTGAGAGCACAATGAAACACACAAACTGAAGAAGCGATACATCCCCTTTGAGTCCTACCCTACAGCTACTGTACATGACTCTTCCACCCTGGCTTTGTGCCTCTTTTTTTCCTGCCTTCCTCCCACCGGAGGTTTCCCCTGCTCCCCTGTGAGTCTGTCCAAGCCTGGGCTGCACCCCCTCTAAACTTACTTCCGTTAATCGTTGGTGCAAGACAAACCCTCTAAGGGCTTGTTCACATGACGTTTTTGATCCTTTTTACAGATCTCTCTCTCTCTTTCTCTCTTCTCTCTCTCTCTCCTCTAATATCTCTCCCCCTCATCCTCTCCTCTCTCCTCTTCTCTCTCTCTCTCTCTTCCCCCCTAAGGCCCTAAAACTGTGTAATGACCTAGAGGAACGAGAATACATCCTGCCGAGGTGGTTGAGGAACATCTGTGTCTTTTTCTAGGTTAATGGGAAGATGATCGAGCCCTGGAGCCCCCTTTTTAAACAGAAATTTGGAAGTATCAGGTTTTTAGCCATCAAGAAACTATGGAGCATCCGGAATTCAAAAAAAGTTTGAAAGAGAGTGAATTTCATCCCTTGGGGGGCTCGGCCTTTAGTTAAGTGTGTGAGAAACCCTAGCTGATCGTTTCCACATTATTTTTGATTGTAGAAAACCCTAAAAAAATTGCCCAAAATTTTTAAAAAGCAAAATTGGGACCCTTTTTTACACTATCTGTTTTAGGGTGGGTATTTTTACCTTCAGGGGTCCCATTCCCGTTCAGGCTTGGGTTTGGGCCTACAGCTTCAGGTTTTCCCCCTTCCGTTTAATCTTGGGGGGTCTTCAGCTTCCTTCCACTTCCCGTTCAGACGGGGCGTTCTTTAACTTCAGGGCCCCCCTTTTGTTCAGGCTTTTGGGCATTCTATAGCTTCTGGGTCCCCCTTCCCGTTCATGTGGGGGTTCTACACTTTGGCCCCCCTCTTCCGTTTAGATTGTGGATGGTTCTCTCTTCAGGCTTCACTTCCTGCCAGCTGTGGTTGGTTTACGCTTCAGGCTCCCCCCTTCCGTTCAGGCTTGGGCATTTACAGTTTCGGCCCTGCTTCCTTTCAGGCTGTGGGGGGTTCAAAAGCTTCGGTCCCCGCTTCCTTTCAGGGTGGGGGTGGTTTTTACGCTTCAGGCTTCACTCCTTTCAGGCTGTGGGCGGTTCTACGCTTTAGGGTCCATTACTGATCAGGCTGTGGGCATTTTACAGCTTCAGGCCCCACTTCCTGTTCAGGTGTGGGCACTTCTACAGCTTCAGGCTCCTGCTTCCTGTTCGGGCTGTGGGCGGTTCTACAGTTTTCGGCTCCTGTTTTCTGTTCGGGTGTGGGCGGTTTTTCACTTCAGGCCCCCCTTTCCCTGTTCAGGCTAGGGGGAGGTTCTACAGTTCACCCCTCACTTTTCTATTTCCCTGCTGTAGGGGGTTTGCAGTTCAGCCTCACTTTTTCTAGTTCCTGCTGTGGGGGGTTTTCTAAGCTTAAAGGCCCCCCACTTTTTTGTTCAGGATGGGGGGGGCCTGTGATTAGCATAAAAGCAGCGATCAGGAGGTCGTCGCTGCTATCGTGTAGCCGCCTGCAGCCCTCACACAACGCATTGTCATATGGGAGGGTTGAAGGCGCTAGAACATAGAAGCCTGTGTGCTACACCATAGCAGCGGCGGCCTCCTGATCAGCGCGCATGCGCCCAGCCGCCTCCTCCATAGTTTGGGACGATTTTTTTTAAAGGGAAAAGTCATCACTTACACCGCCCAAATAATATAAAAAGGATAAAGCCCCAAAACAAAAACACAGAATAAAATAAGGTAAAAAACGGAGCCCTTAAGGACCAAAATTCAAAAAACCTAAAAAATCGAGCCCCTTTACCTATTCAGCAGTGGATAAAGGGGGGGGAAATTTCCGGTCCGTTTTTTAGTTTTTCAGCGCGGGCTTCTCCTGTCGCCTCTGACAAGGCTTTTCTTCCTTGCAGTTTCTTCACCAATCTGGACAGGATCACTGAGGAGGTTTATACCCCGAATAAAGGACATTTTTGGGGATCCGCAAGCCAAACCACGGGGAAAGAAAAGGGGAGTATTCATTAAATCGTGGAAAAGGGGTCAATCTCAGGTGAAATACGAACCTCTGTTTCTTATCTCCTTATAACAGAGAAAGTCTATTGGTCTAGAGGTCAGACTTGTTCTTGTTGCCCATAGCAACCAATCAGAGGTCATTGGTCGCTATGGACTCTGATTGGTCGCTATAGGGTTAAAAAGGGTTTTTATGCGCTCCTATTGGTTGTATGATCCCGAATAGTTGCAATATCTCTGATTGGTTTCTATGGGTTTGATTGGCTGCTGTGAGCTTGAAATTTGGGTTTTATGGGTTCTGATTGGGTGCGGAGCTCTGATTGGTTGTTGACTTGGTTGCTTTTGGTTTCTGATTTTGGGTTTCTATGGGCTTGATTGGTTGCTTTGGGTTTTTGATTGGCTTTCTGTGAGCTTTTGATTGGTTGCTATGGGCTGGATTGGTTTTCTATGGCCCTGAATTTGGGAAATATGGGTCTGATTGGGTTTCTATGAGCTCTGACTGGTTTCTATGGGCTCTGATTGGCTGTTGTGAGCTTCCCGATTGGTTGCCCCTGGGGTTTTGATTTTGGGTGTTTTTAGCTCTTTATTGGGGTTTCTATGGGTTGATTGGTTAAATTTGGCCCCTGATTTGGGTTTCTATGAGCTCTATTTCCCCCATGGCTCCTTTATTTTGCTAAGGGCCCTTTTAATTTGGGGGTATGAGCCCCCCTTTTGGGTTTCTATGGGCTCTGATTGGGTGGGTTTTAAAAAACTTATTGGTTGCTATGGGGGAATTTTTTAATTAATTTTGACTTTTTTTGGTTTTCTAAAGGGCATGATTGGTGCTATGGGGTCGATTGGTTTCTATGGGGGCTCATTTGGGTTTTTTGAACTGATTGGTTGCGGGGAGTCTGAATTTATTGCTATGAGCCTGATTTTGGGGCTTTGGGCTAGTTTTGCTATGGGGACTTAATTTGGGTTTCTATGAGCTTTTATTTTTTTTCTTTTGGGGACGATTGGTCGCTATGGGCCTTTATTGGTTTTCATGGGGAAATTTTTGGTTTTCTTTTTGCTCTGATTGGTTTCTATGGGCCTGATTGGGCGTTAGGCTCTGATTTGGTTTTCTATGGGGCTTGATTGTTTTTTATGGGGCTCTGATTGTTTGCTAGGGCTTTTTGATTGGGGTTTTAAGGGCCTGGGTTGGTTTTTTTATGAGCTCTGATTCATTGCCCAAGCTTGATTGGCCCCTTTATCTCTGATTGGGGTTTCTATGGGGTTTGATTTGGGTTTCTTTTGGGGACTTATTTGGGTTGCTATGAGCTTTGATTGGTTGCTATGGGCACTTTAATTTGGGTTTCTATGGGTTTTGATTGGTTTTCAAAGGGGATTATTGGTTATATGAAACTCTAATTTGGGTTTTTGGGGATGATTGGCGTTATTTGGGCTCTGATTGGTTGCTAAGAGCTCTGAAATTTTTTGCTATGGGGTCTGATTGTTTGCTATGGGGTTTTGATTGGTTTTTTGGGCTCTGTTGGGTTTCTATGGCTCTGATTCAAATTTCTATGAGCCTGTTTTGGGCGCTTTTTGGCTTGATTGGGGTTTCTATAGGCACTTAAATTTGGGTTTTTTTTGAGCTTTATTGGGTTTCTATGGGGAAATGATTGGGCCTTTTGGGGACTGTTTTTGCTATGGGTTTTTCATTGGGTTTTCTTGAACTCTGATTGGGTTCTATAACTCGTTTTTTTGGGTATTTGGGGTCTGATTGGTTTCTTTTGGGCCGATTTTGGGGGTATGAGCTTTTGATTGGTTTCTAAGATCTGATTTGGGTTTCTCTAGGTCTGATTGGTTCTTTTTTGGGGACTTATTGGGTTTCTATGAGCTTTTAAATTTGGTTTTCTTTTGGGCACTGATTGGTCGGGATGGGCATGTTTGGTTGTAAGGGGTTTTTCATTTGGGTTCTATGAGCTCTGATTGGTTACTATTTATCTTGAATTGGGGGCTATTTGGGGGCTGATTGGTTTCTATGGGGTCGATTGGTGGGTATGAGTTTTGATTGGTTTTCTATAGCCCCTGATTGGTTTTCTGGGGTATGATTAGTTTCTATTAAACTCGATTGGGTTTGGGTATGAGTCTAATTGGTTTTTTATGGTCTGATTGGTTGCTCGGGGGTCTGATTAGTTTATTTGCCCCCTTTTATTTTTTGGCTATGGGGCTCTGAATTGGGGGCTTGACCTGATTGGTGGCTATGAGCTTCTGAATTTTGGGTTTCTATGACTCGATTGGTTTTCTCTGGGCCCCTGATTGGGGTTTCTATGAGCATTATTGGTTTCTAAGAGTTGAATTTGGGTTCTAAAAGCTCTGATTTTTTGCTGTGGGGCCCGATTTGGGTTTTGTGGCTCGGTTTTGGGTTTCTGTAGCCCCCTGAAATTTTTGTTTTTCAAAGACTCTAAATTGTTTCTTTTGACTTGATTGGGTTTTATGAAACTCTGATTCGTTCATGAGTCTGATTGGTTCTGGACTCCCATTGGTTGGTTTAGCTCTGATTCGTTGCTTTTGGGCCTGAATTTGGGTTTCTGTGGGCCCAAAAATAAAATTTACACCAACAGTTTTTGGGTTTTTAAGGGACATAGTCTATTTTGAAAGAGGGAGGGATGGGGTTCCTAGGTTTCCAAATGTTGAAAAATTTGGGGTTGTGACTGCAATTTTCTAAAAAGCCAATTTAAAAAAATGGAGAATGGAGGTAAAACCCCTTTTTTATTGTGTCTGCATTTTACAAAAACCCAGGGGCGGTCACACCTGTTTTTCGCCCCCCTTGTGGGAAACTGTCGGGATTTCTTTTAGAAAAAAGATACCCCAGCTTTTATCGTAAGCTTTGGGGCCCTCGCCCAGAAAGCGGGGGAAAATTGGGCAAACCCAAACAAGCATTAACGTTTTAAAAAACCGGGAGTCGGGCCCAAAGTTGCACATTCGTTCTGGAGCGTCCTTTGCAGAGTTCACAGCTGCAGGAGGGGAGAGCTGGCTGTCAGTGGCAGGCAGGCTCTGCAGGGTGGAGGCAGGGATGGTTTATTACCGGCCCTGCCTTCCTGATTGCGATATACACAGTACTCAATGTGGCACACTGAAGAGTACCCCCCCCACTTTTTTGGGTTTTTTAAAGAGGGACCCCTTTTGTTTATTGATGAAATAGATTTTATTTAAGCTTATCCATACTTGTAATTTACTTCCGGGGTTTAACCCCCCAATTTAAGTGCTTTGGATTTGAGTTTGCCCAAATAAATGTTTGCTGGTATTCATCAAAAAAATTGACCATAACCCATCCTAATGACTTATCCCCACGGCAAGGGTTTTCCGCAGGATGGTTTTTTACACGGCCGGCGGTCCAAAAACCATAGAGCATGTTCATTCTTCCGCCAGGTCTATGCGAAGGGGGAGGGCTTGATCCGCAAACAGCGGAGAAAAGTCGTCCCCCTGCAGCCGTGTGCACGGCCCGAAAACAGAGCAGATGCCGGTCAGATAATCCGACGGGCCCTAACTCTAAATTGGAGTGGAGTTAGTGGTTTTCTTTACTGGATTTGAATGGGTTGACCTCCCCAGTCCCTGTCGCTCCTGTTTTCGATGCTGCTTCTGATCCTATTCCACATTAGGTTTACCAGATGGAAGTGAAGGCAAAGCGACATCATTGTGGGAATGGAAATGCCAGGGAATGAGTAAATTAACCCATTCAAACCCAGTAAGAAAAACCCCAAACCACCAACTGATGGTTAGGGCAATGGTTTACGGTAAATATTCGAGCTGGATTTTGGGTTAGGGTCAGTGAGAAGATTTGGGTTCGGGACATCCCAGACCAGAGTTTTGTGTGTCGAATCGAACAGGGATAGATTTGAGCAAAATTAATTGACACAATTTTTCATTTACAAATTATTACAAAATTGTCTGAATACAGATGGTTTAAATTGCAACAAATCTTTATAGAATATGTAAATTGTATCCAAATATGTAGTCAGAATCAAGGAGATACTTTTTTGGGGAGCAATATAGTAGTAACTTTTTTGATGCAAGTCTTATCTAGTCAAAAAGAGGGATATTTATCACAAAGGCCTAGCTTTAGCTTTTCCTTACCTTTGAGTTTGCTGCCCCCTGGGGCTCTCCCTGAGTTTGCTGCCCCTGGGGCTCCCCTGAGTTTGCTGCCCCTGGGCTCTCCTGAGTTTGTTTCCCCCTGGGGTCTCCCTGGTTTGCCCGCCCCCTGGGGCTCTCCTTTAGTTTGCTGCCCCTGGGGGTCTCCTGAGTTTTCTGCCCCTTGGGGCTCTCCCTGAGTTTGCTGCCCCCTGGGGCTCTCCTTGAGTTTGCTGCCCCCTGGGGCTCCCACTGAGTTTGCTGCCCCCTGGGGCTCCCCCTGAGTTTGCTGCCCCCTGGGGCTCCCCCTGAGTTTGCTGCCCCTGGGGCTCTCCCTGAGTTTGCTGCCCCCTGGGGCTCCCCCTGAGTTTGCTGCCCCCTGGGGCCCTCCCTGAGTTTGCTGCCCTCTGGGGCCCTCCCTGAGTTTGCTGCCCTCTGGGGCTCCCCCTGAGTTTGCTGCCCTCTGGGGATCCCCCTGAGTTTGCTGCCCCTGGGGCCCGCCCTGAGTTTGCTGCCCTCTGGGGCCCTCCCTGAGTTTGCTGCCCACTGGGGCCCTCCCTGAGTTTGTGCCCCCTGGGGCCCTCCCTGAGTTTGCTGCCCTCTGGGGCTCCCCTGAGTTTGCTGCCCTCTGGGGCTCTCCCTGAGTTTGCTGCCCACTGGGGCTCCCCCTGAGTTTGCTGCCCTCTGGGGCTCTCCTTGAGTTTGCTGCCCTCTGGGGCTCTCCTTGAGTTTGCTGCCCCCTGGGGCTCTCCCTGAGTTTGCTGCCCCTTGGACCCTCCCTGAGTTTGCTGCCCCCTGGGGATCTCCTTGAGTTTGCTGCCCCTGGGGCTCCCCCTGAGTGTGCTGCCCCCTGGGTCCCTCCCTGAGTTTGCTGCCCCCTGGGGATCTCCTTGAGTTTGCTGCCCTCTGGGGATCTCCCTGAGTTTGCTGCCCTCTGGGGCTCTCCCTGAGTTTGCTGCCCTTGGTCCCTCCCTGAGTTTGCTGCCCCCTGGGGATCTCCCTGAGTTTGCTGCCCACTGGGGCTCCCCCTGAGTTTGCTGCCCCCTGTGGCCCTCCCTGCGTTTGCTGCCCGCTGGGGCTCCCCCTGAGTTTGCTGCCCGCTGGGGCTCGCCGGGAGTTTGCTGCCCTCTGGGGCTCTCCCTGAGTTTGCTGCCCACTGGGGCTCACCCTGAGTTTGCTGCCCACTGGGGCTCACCCTGAGTTTGCTGCCCTCTGGGGCTCTCCCTGAGTTTGCTGCCCTCTGGGGCTCCCCCTGAGTTTGCTGCCCCTTGGGGCTTTCCCTGAGTTTGTGCCCTGGGGATCTCCCTTTAGTTTGCTGCCCCCTGGGGCTCCCCTGAGTTTGCTGCCCCTGGGGGTCCCCCCTGAGTTTGCTGCCCCTGGGGCCCCCCTGAAATTTGCTGCCCTCTGGGGCTCTCCCTGAGTTTGCTGCCCCCTGGGGCTCCCCCTGAGTTTGCTGCCCCCTTGGTCACTCCCTGAGTTTGCTGCCCTCTGGGGATCTCCCTGAGTTTGCTGCCCCCTGGGCTCTCCCCGAGTTTGCTGCCCCCTGGGGCTCTCTCTGAGTTTTCTGCCCCTGGGCTCCCCTGAGTTTGCTGCCCTCTGGGGCTCTACCTGAGTTTGCTGCCCCCTGGGGCTCTCCCTGAGTTTGCTGCCCTAGGTGGCTCTCCCTGAGTTTGCTGCCCTCTGGGGCTCTCCCTGAGTTTGCTGCCCTCTGGGGCTCTCCCTGAGTTTGCTGCCCCCTGGGGCTCTCCCTGAGTTTGCTGCCCACTGGGGCCCTCCCTGTGTTTGCTGCCCTCTGGGGCCCTCCCTGAGTTTGCTGCCCCCTGGGGATCTCCTTGAGTTTGCTGCCCTCTGGGGCTCTCCGTGAGTTTGATGCCCTCTGGGGCTCTCCCTGAGTTTGCTGCCCCTTGGGGCTTTCCCTGAGTTTGGGCGCAACTGGATGCAGCTGTGGGAACTGCAATAGCAGTGACCACATTATAGCTTTTGGCTTAAAAATACACAGCTCCTGCTGTGGAACTACAGATCCCAACATGCTCGCCACACCAGCCAAGCTCATGAACTAATGATTTCACTTACAGGGTGAGGCACACTTATATTATGTGTATCATCATGTTAATGTCATTAGCTGTGTGGCGAGCATGTTGGACCTGTAGTTTCCAGCAGTGCGTCCCATACAAGTTACAGCTCCACAGTAGTGTGGAATGCTGGTGTATGCATTTTCGCGGGGGTCTAAAGCAGAAAACCCCCCAAACCCCGGGTTTTAACCAAATTTTCCCT
>JAODAL010072649.1:0-15028 GCA_025379985.1 Phyllomedusa bahiana
CTGCCCTATTAAAAGACAAACTACTATAATCTGCCCCCCATGTACAAAAAATATAACTACTAAATACGCTCCTTGTAAAAAGAATATAATACTATAATACTGCCTCAGTAAAAAAATAATTTACTATAAAAATGCCCTATGTATAAATAAAACTACTAAATATCCCCCCCGTGTACAAGAATATAACTACTATAATACTCCCCCCCGTGTACAAGAATATAACTCTATAAACTGCCCCTGTACAAGAATATAACTACAGTAGGGCCAAAAGTTTTGAGAATGATACAAATTTAATTTTTAAAAAGTCACGCATCGGTTTTATAATGGCAATTTGGCATAACTCCAAAATTTAAAAAGAGTGATCAGCTTAAACAGCAATTAATTGAAAAATTCAAAGTTGCCTGAAAATAAACTTTTTCCTCAAAAACTTTTCAATTTCATTGCGGGGCCTCCTTTAAAAGGACCACTAACATCGTTCAGGATTGCCCCTTTTAACACAGGTGGGGTGTTGATGAGGACGGGGTGGAAAATCAATCTGTCATGATTAAGTAAGAATCACACCCTGGACATTTAAAAAAAGGAGGCTGGTGCTTGCACATTGTTTCTCTTCTGTTAACCCAGGGTTACTCAAAAGAAACACATGCAGTCATCATTGCCTGCACAAAACTGGCCTAACAGGGAAGAGTATCGCAGCTAGAAAGATTGCAAATCAGCAACAATCTATCGCCTCACAAGGAATTCAAGGGGAGAGGTTCCATTGTTTCCAAAAAGGGTCCAGGGCGCCCCCAAAAAACCCAAGCGCCAGGACGCTCTTAAAAGTGTTTCGCTTCGGAAACGGGGTACAGCAGTGCAGGCTTCTCAGGAATGGCAGCAGGAGGTGAGTGCATCTGCACGCCTGTGAACGCGGAGACTCATGGGCAAAAGGGCCCGGTGTCAAGGAGGCAGCAAAGAAGCCACTTTTTTCTCCAGAAAAAAAAAATCAGGACAGACTGATATTCTGCCAAAGGGAAGGATGGACTGCTGGGCTGGGTAAAGTCATTTTCCTGATGAAACCCCTTTCCGAATGTTTTGGGAAAATCTGGAAAACAGCTTGTTCGGAGAAAACAAGGTGACGAACCCCCAGTTTGTCTCATGCCAACTGTAAAAACACCAGAAACCCATTCTGTGTGGGGGCTTTTCACCAAGGGAAACGGCTCTCTAACAGTCTTGCCTAAAAACAAAAACCATGAAAAAAAGAATGTAACCCAAAAGTCCCCAAGAGAAAATTCTCCCCAAACCCTCCAAAAGATTTGGTGATCAAAAATGCCTTTTTCAGCTATGGAGCACCTTTCCATAAAGAAAAAAAAGGTGAAACTAAAAAGGCTCAGGAAAAAACAAGATTTTGGGGCCATCCCGGAAACTCCCCAGACTTAAACCCATTTAAACTTGTGGCAATCATCAAGGAAAGGGGGGAAAACAAAAACCAACACATTTTACAAAATAAGCATTGATTGTGCAAGAATGGACCATCGTCAGGGTTTGCCCCAGAATTGATTTAAGCTGCCGGGAGAATTGCAGAGGTCCCGAAGAAGAAGGGTCACACCCGCAAATATTGATGCTCATTAACTCATTCTAACTGTCAATAAAAGCTTTTTTTAACATAATAGATTGCACTTGTATTTTCTGTATGTATAAAAACATCGAAAAAACCCAAAAAAACCAAGGGCAACAGATCAGGGGAAAATAGAATTTTGTGTCATTCTCAAAACTTTTGGGCCCTGCTGTACTATAATACTGCCTTATGACAAGAAAAAATAAATTAAAAATACTGCCCCCAGTACAAAAAATAAAAACTCCAAAAAATACTGCCAAAGTAAAAAGAATATAACTGCTTAATACGCCCCCTATTACAAGAATATAAATCCCATAATACGCCCCCCAAGACAAGAAAAAACTCCTAAAACTGCCCCTATTGCCCATTTTTCCTGATAAGGATAAAAAATATAAACAATCATATTTGGGGGCTCGGCTGATATAACTGGTATTTTCCTCTCGTTTCGCAATAACCATCTTATTACGCAGAATTGAAAGGTGAAGGATTAATTTCCCCCTTTGAATTCTGGGTAGTGATACCAGAATGTCAGGGCCACCAGTGTTGTGTTGAAGCTTATAATCTTATCACACGGTTTGCAGCAGTAACTAAATCTTTGCAGGAAATGTTTATCCCAAATCTTTCCCTGCCAACAGCACCAGTCAGCCAGGATTTAGACTATGAAGTGCTTACATGAAGGCTACATTGTAAAGGCATCAGTGCTGCTCAGTGCATAAGTTATAAAGATTGGAGAAAAAGTTTATTTCGGTCAAAAAGCCGATTATGATTTACAGTACTTGTGTAAAATCCTAAAGGGTTTGAAGAATTAGCACAATATGGCAGCTTCTTCCAAAAACAGAGCTACTTGTGACCACAGATTGTATATGGAATTGCAGCTCAGTTTATTAAAGGGGTGTTCCAACCATGCACTTTGATAAGATATGTCATCAAAGTCTGAAAGCTGCAGGCGCCAACTCTGGGACCTGCATCTATTCGGGAACGGGGCCCCCCCAAAACTTTTGGCTCAGAATGGAGACTGGTTCTTGCTTCACACAATTTCCTTATTTTGTTCTATGGAAGGGGAGCGCTGTGTTCTCCATTCTGTTCTATGGGAGTTCCCAGTACAGGGGAGCGCTATGTTCTTCATTCTCCTCTGTATTGGGTGAACAGAACAGAATGGAGAGAACACAGCGCTTCCTGTACTGGGAACTCGCATAGAACAGAATGGAGAACACAGCGCTCCCTGTTTCTGGGAAACTCCCATAGAACAGAAAGGGGAAAAACAACGCTCCCCTGTACTGAGAACTCCCCAAGACGAGAATGGAGAACACCGCGATCCCTGTACTAGGAAAATCCATAGGACAGAATGGAGAGAACACAGCGCTTCCTGTACTGGGAACCCCGCATAGAGGAATGGAGAAACACAGCGCTCCCCTGTACTGGGAACTCCCATAGAACAGAATGGAGAACACAGCGCTTCCCTGTACCGGGAACTCGCATAGAGGAGAATGGAGAACACAGCGCTCCTCTGTACTGGGATCTCCCATAGAACAGAATGGAGAATACAGCGCTTCCCTGTACCGGGAACTCCCATAGAGGAGAATGGAGAACACAGTGCTCCTCTGTACTGGGAACTCCCATAGAAGAGAAAAGAGTGTAGTGTGCAAGCGCCACCGTTTCTCCATTCTGAGCCCCGTTCCCAAGACAGGTGCTGATCTCAGAGGTGGTAACCACACATATCAGGATGATGGCCTATCCTATCAATATGCCATCATACTCTATGGTGGAAATTCCCCTTTATCGTTAATGAGGCTGAACTGCAATACTATAAACAACCTGTCCTCAGGTGTGGCGCTGTTTTCCTAATCCTGGGACCAGCTTTTACATTATGTTCATGAAAATCACCAAAAATAAAGCAATTTTCTTTTTTTCTTTTAAATCAAATCAATTTTTATTCTCAAATCAATGAAAAATAAGAATAAAGCAGGGTCACAAAAAAATAACATCTAACAAATTTTTGACCAGAATACAGAAAAGTCAGTGCAGTATCAGTCAGAAACTTTTGATATAACAACAACAGAAGATCAATGTAACCAACATATGACATAAGAAAGTATAGGACAGTTGATTCCGAACATGTGGCCAGATATTATCTTTAAAAGGGGTTGTTTTCACTAAAAGGATCGCTGCTTTTTATGTTAAAGATCTTGCAAAAACAAGTCACTTTTGGCAATAATGTGTCCATTACCAGTGTCCTAACCTATTCCTAGATATCCCCTCTTGTATGGCTGCATCAGCTCTCGAGGTCACTATAGCTTTCAGACTATTCAATCTCTCCTGATAGGCCCGCCAGCACTGGTTGCTATAGCTACAGAACCTATTGATCTCTCCTGATAGGCTGCCAGCACTGGTTCTATAGCTACAGACCTATTGATCTATCTTTTTAGGCTGTCAGCATGGTTGCTATAGCTACAGACCTTTTGAAACTATCCTGATAGGCTGTCAGCACTGGTTTTCTATAGCACAGACCTGGCTTCTACTGCAGCCTAATAGAAGCCAGTAAACACGCCCCTAAAATTCCCAAAAAGAAACCAAGAAAAAAGGACTGAGGTAAGATGAATCAATGTAGTTTTGACAAACCCCTTTAAGGGTACGTCCACATGATGTATTTGCGGGGAGTACTTTGGTGCCTAATTGCACTGCAATGTGCCCGAAGTAGGGCCCGCAAGTATGGTACAACCATAGCACTTACTGAGTCCTATGAGAAGCCGGCGTATTCAACGGCACACTGTACGCGCCTGTAAAAAGAAGTCAGAGAATAGGAGCTGGGCCGGAGCGCTGTTGAAAGTACCCCCGCTGGCCTAGTGCGTACTTTCAACAGCAAGCGTTTTTGCGGCACGCATAGGTACACGGGCCCTAATCACCGTGTGAACTTACCCTAAGCTTGTCTGTCTTTCGGGGCAATGATCAAAAATAGAAGGAAAGGTTCATACATCCCCTCCCGGACACCCCTTTTCCCCCCAAAACCCCCCGTCCCATTCAACCCGGTAGGAGCATGAACCTTTCTTTGTTCACGGACAGGTACAGCCAATCACAAACCTGATGCACTGATCGCTGTGCCTGTTTGGGTGCACCTGTCTGTGAGCAATGACGGGTCCTTCCTTAGGGGATTGAATGGGACGCGGCCGGCTGAAACGGATTTGTCCGGGGTAAGATGCAGCTTTTTTTTTTTTTGTTTTGATCATACCCCGCAAGACTGGTTTTTAAAAATCGGACACCCCCTTTTAAAAATAGAATAAATGATCACAACACCAAACCCCGGGGGCCCGGGCCCCGGGAAAGGGAAAAATTACGGAGAAATAAAAACTCCACTCCCATCTACCAACAAGGAAAATGTACGTAACGGGAAGGCCATAAACACCAGGAATGAGCAATGTTCTAGCACAGGACATCCCCCCTCTTCTTTGGACTTCAACCCGCGTTTTCCCGTGAAGTGTCTCACCACCCTGTAACAAAAATATTGTGGATTTAAACTATAGATATGAATAAGATATTTTTTGGGGTGAAGACTAAGGGGCATTAGCTCACCTCTATCCATTTTGGATTCACGTTTGGTCCCTTTCCCCGAAAACATAAACCAGTGCGGTGGTGATGGATCATCAAGGCCATGGGCAAAAAATGCCTGGAAGACAGGGGAGTTTTTATAGTTGGGCTCGGCAAACGCTTAGTTGCTGACCGCAACGGTGAGTGTAGGGGTTCCAGGGTGGGAGCAAAAAATAGTGAGTGCGGTCTGGAGGATAATACAGGAGTAATAGGACAGTACAGGATAAGTAATTATGTAACAGTGCTGTACCCGCAGAATAGTGAGTGCACTCTGGAGGATAAAACAGGATGTAAATCAGTCAGTACAGGTAATAATGTATGTCAGTGACTGCACCCCGCAAAAATAGTGAGTGCGCTTGGAGGATAATACGGATGTAACCAGGATCAGTACAGGATAATTTTTTATTACACAGTGACTGCACCACAGAGTATGAGTGCGGCTCTGGAGGATAATACAGGATGTAATAGGGGCAGTACAGGATAATAATGTATTTCACTGACTGTACCAGCAGAATAGTGATGCAGCCTGGGGGATAAACAGGGTGTAACTCAGGATCAGTACGATAAGTAATGTATGTACAGTGACTGCCCAGAATATGATGCATTTTGGAGTATAATACAGGATGTAACTCAGGATCAGTACAGGATAAGAATGTATGTACACAGGATGCACCCAAATGTGAGAGCACTCTGAAGTATAATACGAATGGAACTCAGGATCAGTACAGGATAATAAAAGTATTTAACAGTGACTGCACCAGCAGAATAGTTGAGTCAGCTCTGGATAAAACAGGATTAACTAGGATCAGTACAGGATAAGTAAATGTAATTACACAATGACTGCACCAGCAGAAAAGTGAGCGCAGCTCTGGAGGAATACAGGATGTAAAACGGATCAGTACAAGAAGAAGTTGACAGTACTGCCCAGCAAATAGTGAGCGCAGCCGGAGGATAATACGGATGTAACTCAGGATCAGTACAGGAAAAGTAATGTAGTACATGACTGCACCAGCAGAAAAATGAGTGCAGCTCTGGAGGATAATACGGGGTGTAACTCAGGACGTACAGGATAAGTAATATATGTACACAGTGACTGCACCAGCAAATATGAGTGCAGCTCTGAGGAAATACAGGAAATTAACCAGGGTCAGTACAGGAAAGTAAAGATTACATGACTGCACCAGCAGAATAGTGAGTGCGCTTGGATATAAACAGGATGTAAATCAGGATCATACAGGGTAAGTAATGTAATGTACACAAAGACTGCACCCGCAGAAAGTGAGCGCAGCTCGGGGGATAATACAGATGAACTCGGGTCAGTACAGGAGAAATAAATTTGTACACGTGACTGCACCAGCAAATATGAGCGCAGCTTGGAGGTAATACGGGGGTAACTCAGGATCAGTCAGGGAAAATAATGTATGTACAGTGACGCCCCAGCAGAATGAGAGCCAGCTTGGGGGGATAAACAGGAGTAACTCAGGTCTACAGGGTAAGTAAGTATGTACAGGACGCACCAGCAGAATAGTGAGTGCATCTGGAGTATAAAACAGGAGTAGTCAGGATCATACAGGATAAGTAATGTAGTACACAGTGACTGCAAAACCAGCAAAAGTGAGCGCAGCTCTGGAGGATAATACAGGAATGTATTAGGATCAGTCAGGGAAAGTAATGTATGACGTACGCACCAGAAATAGTGATCAGCCTGGGTATAAACAGATTAATCAGGATCAGTACAGGATATATGTACAAATGTATTCAGTGACTGCACCAGCAAATAGTGAGTGCAGCCTGGAGGATAAACAGGATGAACTCAGGACATACAGGGAAAATTTTTATATTACACAGTGACTGCACCACAGAATAGTAGTGCAGCTCGGAGGATAATACAGGGTAACTCAGGGTCATACAGGAGAAATAATGTATGTACAGTGACTGCACCAGCAAAAAGGAGCGCAGCTCTGGGGTATAATACGGATTAACTCAGGATCATACAGGATAAGTAATGAATGTCACAAGACTCACCAGCAAATAGTGGCGCAGCTTGGAGGATAATAAAAGGAAAGTAACTCAGGATCATAAGGAGAAGAAGTATGTACACAGTGACTGCACCAGCAGAATAGCGAGTCAGCTCTGGGGTATAATACAGGGATGTAACCAGGATCAGTACGGAAAAAGTAAGTAATGTCACAATGATGCACCCCAAAAATGAGCGCACTCTGGAGGATAATACAGGATTAACTCAGGATCATACAGGATAAGTAAATGTATGACCAGTGACTGCACCCGCAGCATAGTGAGCGATGCTCTGTATGTTTATACAGGATGTAACTCAGGATCATACAGGGGAAGTAATTAGTACATGACTGCACCGCAGAAAAGAGAGCGCAGCTTGAGGATAATACAGGATGTAACTCAGGATCTACAGGATAAGTAATGTAATGTACACAATGACTGCACCCAGCAAATAGTGAGCGCAGCCTGGGGGATAATCAGGGGTAAATCAGGATCATACAGGAGAATAAGTAGTACACAGGACTGCACCAGCAGAAAGTGAGGCACTCTGGAGGGTAAACAGGAGTAATCAGGATCAGTACAGGATAAGTAATGTATGTACAGTGACTGCACCCGCAAAAAGTGAGTGCAGCTCGGAGGGGTAATACAGGAGTAACCAAATCATACAGGATAGTAATATAGTACCAGTGACGACCAGCAGAATATGAGTCAGCTTGGGGATAATACAGGATGAACTCAGGATCATAAGGAGAAATAATGTATGTACAGTGACGCCCCCGCAAATAGTGGTGCAGCTCTGGAGTAAAACAGGATGTAACTCAGGTCAGTAAGGGTAAGTAATGTAATGAAAACAATGACTGACCAGCAGAATGTGAGCGCACCTGGAGGTTTTAAGGGTGTAACTCAGGATCAGTACAGGGGAAGTAATGTATGTACACAGTGACTGCACCAGAGAAAAAGTGAGCGCACCGGAGGAAAATAAGGATGTAACCAGGATGTAAGGATAAGTAAGTAAGTACAGTGACGCACCCGCAGAAAAAGGCGCAGCTCTGGAGGGTAAAACAGATGTAACTCAGGGTCTACAGGATAAGTATGTATGTACATGCTGCACCCCAAATAGTAGTGCAGCTCTGGAGTTAAAAAACAGGTGTAGCTCGGATGTAAGGATAAGTAATGTATGTACACAGTGATGACCAGCAAATAGTGACGCAGCTCTGGAGGAAAAACAGGAGTATTTCCCGATCAGTACAGGATAAGTAAAGTTGTACAGTGACCACCAGAAATGGAGGAGCTCTGGGGTATAAAAACGGATGTAATAGGATCAGACAGGAAAAATGTACAGAATGTATGTACAGTACTGCCCAGGAATAGTGAGTGCAGCTTCGGGGGGATAATACAGGATGTAACTCAGGATCAGACAGGAAAAATAATATATGTACACAGTGACGCACCACAGAATAGGAGTGCAGCTTGGAGGATAAACAAAGGGTGTAAATCAGGATCAGTACAGGGAAGAAAAGTATGAAAAGTGATGCAAAAAACAGAATAGTGAGCCAGCCTGGGGTATAATACAGGGGTTAACTCAGGGTCAGTACAGGATAAAATTTTTGTAATGTCACAATGGCTGCACCAGCAGAATAGTGAGCGCAGCTCTGGAGGGTAATACAGGATGTAATCAGGATCATACGGAAAAGTAAAGTAGTAACATGACTCACCCCCAGAAAAGCGGGCAGCTTGGGGTATAATACAGGATGTAATCGGGTCAGTAAGGATAATAATGTAATGTAACAAAGACTGCACCAGCAGAAAGTGAGCGCAGCTCTGAGGATAAACAGGTTAACTCAGGGTCAGTACGGAAAGTAATGATGTCACCGTGACTGCACCCAGAATAGTGAGCGCAGTCTGGAGGATAAACAGGAGTAAAACAGGTCAGTACAGGAAAGTAAGTATGTACAGTGACTGCACCAGCAGAATAGAGGCGCAGCTCTGGGGATAATACAGATGTAATAGATCAGTACAGGGTAAGTAATGTAGTACAGTGACTGACCCGCAAATAGTGGTGCAGCCTGGGGGATTATACAGGAGTAACCAAAGGGTCATACGGGTTTTTGTACAGGGTGTAGTACAGGATGCACCAGCAGAAAAGTGAGTGCACTCTGGAGGGTAATAAGGATGTAACTCAGGGTCCGTACAGGGTAAGTAATATATGTAACATGACTCAAATAGCAGAATAGTGAGTGCAGCTCGGAGGATAATAAGGTGTAACTCAGGATCATAAGGAAAGTAAAGTATGTAAGTGATGCACCACAGAAAGGAGCGCAGCCTGGAGGATAATAAGGATGTAACTCAGGAACAGACGGGAGAAGTAATTATAACAATGACTGCACCAGAGAAAAGTGATTTCGCTCTGGGGGATAATCAGGTGTAATGCAGGGATCAGTACAGGAGAAATAAAATATGACAGTGATGCAACCCGCAGAATAGTAGTGGCTCTGGAGGATAATACGGATTACTCAGGATCATACAGGGTAAATAATGTTGTACATGACCCCCGCAAAAAGTGAGCCAGCTCTGGGGGTAATCAGGATGTAAATCAGGGGTCTACAGGAGAAGTAATGTATTAACAGTGACTCCACCAGCAGAAAAGCGAGTGCAGTTTTGGATTAAAAACAGGAATGTAACTCAGGTCATACAGGATAAGTAATTTTAATGTTTCACAATACTGCACCAGAGAATAGTGAGCGCAGCTCTGGAGGATAATACAGGATGTAACTGGCAGTACAGATAAGTAATGTTTCACCTGACTGCACCAGCAGAATGTGACGCGCCTTTGGGGGGATAATACAGGGGTAACTCAGGATCATACGGGAAGTAATGTATGTACAGTGACTGCACCAGCAGAATAGAGAGGCAGCTCTGGAGGATAATACGGGTTAACTAGACTACAGGGTAAATAAAGTTGTACATGACTGCACCAGGAAAATGAGTGCGCTCTGGAGGGGTTATAAGGGTGTAATCAGGATCTCGGATAAGAATATTGACAATGACTGCACCCCGAATGTAGTGCGCTCTGGAGGGTAAAACAGGATGTAACCCAGGATCATACGGTAAGTAATGTATGTACACATGACGCACCACAGAAAAAGTGAGTGCAGCCTGGAGGTAAAAAAAGGATGTAACTCAGGATCAGTACAGGATAAATAATGTATGTCAGTACCCCGCACCAGCAGAATAGTGAATCATAAAATTTTATTTTTTGGGACAGATTTAGGGTCTTGTCTACTGCGCTCCCGTTCCTCTATAGAAAAAGGGTTATTCGCTCTGCTTCGCAGGTCAAATTTTCCCCGTTAGTAGCCCCATAAAGGGTTATAAAGGCGGGGGGGCTCTTCCCCTTGGGTCCAGGAATGGCTTACTGCCAGCGGCCCGCAGCCTCATACTGCTATACTCGCAGATCAAAGTTATCAGTACCCCAGACGCGGGGTCAGCAAATCTTCCCCTCCACATCCAGTAATAAAAGGATTAACTATCCAAATGTGACGTTGGGAATTATCTCTCGTTATTTCCCCTCTTCTTTTTCTTGGTTTTTTCTTGCTTCATAGTTTTCAAAATTTTAGTTTTTGTCACATAATACTGTGATCCTTGTACCCAACTTTTCCAAAAATCTCTGTGGGGCCCACACCATGGCGATTTATAATACATCTTTTATAGCCCTATTTCCCGGGACAGAGCTGCAAAACTTCTGCTTTCTCTTAAAAAGGGGTCTCCCCCCAAAGATTTTATGTTATCGCTAGGAAAATGCCACAAAAATTTTTTTAGGGTGCAGGGGCCCCCCCCTTTTTGGCCTGCCCGTTTTTTGGGAAAGGCCCCCCACAAAATCTCTTAAAACAAACGGAGACCCGGCAGCTTTCCCCCGGGCCTCCATTCTGTTCTATGGGGAATTTGAGGACAGGGGAGGGGTACTTTATCTCCTTAGAACGAATGGAGAGTCATGAGAAACTTGGCCGGCTTCCATTTAGCTGAGACTTTCAAGGGCCCCCATTCCCAGATTGGTGGGGTCCCAGAGGTGGGATCAAGTGCGCCGGGGTCCCAGGGGGGTGGGTCCAATTGGGCGGGGCGGGTCCCAGGGGGGGGATCCAAATTCGCGCGGGGCCCAGGGGTGGGGTCCAAGTGCCGCGGCCCGGGGTGGGTTCCAAGTGCGCGCGGGTCCCAGGGGTGGGGCCAAGTGCGCGCGGGCCCAGGGGTGGGATCCAAATCGGCGGGTCCCCCGGGGTGGGATCCCAGTGGGGCGCGGGTCCCCGGGGGGTCCAAGTCGCGCCCGGGCCCAGGGGGGGATCCAAGTGCGGCGGGGTCCCAGGGGTGGGGATCCAAGTGCGCGCGGGTCCCAGGGGTGGGATCCAAGTGCGCGCGGGTCCCAGGGGTGGGATCCAAGTGCCGCGGGTCCCAGGGGGTGGGATCCAAGTGCGCGCGGGTCCAGGGGTGGGATCCCAAGTGCGCGCGGGTCCCAGGGGTGGGATCCAAGTGCGCGCGGGTCCCAGGGGTGGGATCCAAGTGCGCGCGGGTCCCAGGGGTGGGATCCAAGTGGCGCGGGGTCCCAGGGGTGGGATCCAAGTGCGCGCGGGTCCCAGGGGTGGGATCCAAGTGCGCGCGGGTCCCAGGGGTGGGATCAAAGTGCGCGCGGGTCCCAGGGGTGGTATCCAAGTGCGCGCGGGTCCCAGGGGTGGGATCCAAGTGCGCGCGGGTCCCAGGGGTGGGATCCAAGTGCGCGCGGGTCCCAGGGGTGGGATCCAAGTGCGCGCGCGGGTCCAGGGGTGGATCCAATTTGCGCGCGGGTCCCAGGGGTGGGATCCAAGTGCGCGCCGGGTCCCGGGGGTGGGATCCAAGTGCGCGCGGGTCCCAGGGGTGGGATCCAAGTGCGCGCGGGTCCCAGGGGTGGGGATCCAAAGTGCGCGCGGGTCCCAGGGGTTTGGGATCCAAAGTGCGCGCGGGGTCCCAGGGGTGGGATCCAAGTGCCCCGGGGTCCCAGGGGTGGGATCCAAGTGCGGGGCGGGTCCCAGGGGTGAGATCTCAGTGCGCGCGGGTCCCTGGGGTGGGATCTACGTGCGCGCGGGTCCCAGGGGTGGGATCTAAGTGCGGGTCCCAGGGGTGGGATCTGCACCTTTCAAAATCTGACAGCATATTCAACCGTTATGCCATCAAAGTCTTTGGTGGGAGCACCCCTTTAAGTTATAGAGTAAAATTCTCACTTTCTGCTGGCACTAGATGGCTTTCACTAAATGGAGATTGGCCTTAAAGGGGTGTGTCCAATGATAGGATATGCCATAGATGTCTGATAGGTACAGGTGACATGTTTGGGGTCTCGAGAACAAGCCGTTTATACTGTGATTAGAATGGACAAGTGGCCAACGACTGCTCAGCTTTATTTGGGGCCCCTTTATGAAATGACAGACAGAGCTGTGCACCCTCAGCCATTGCACAGAATTGTATAGAGACCCCTTTCTTGGGAAAAGCTATGGGTCCTTGAGGTGGGGCCCTGCACCGATCAGACATCTATGACATATCCTGTCAATCTGCCATAAGTGTCTGAGAGGGAAATACCCCTTTAATGATAAACCTGTATACAGTAGGCCCCCCTAGTGCTGTCCAGATAGCCAGATTTTATCATATACCACTATAGTACACAAGGGGTTATGGACTTTATAGAAGATAAAGTTTTGACCCCGATGAAGATTTATCATAAAATTATCAGTACAGAATTTATTTTTGTTGTGTTATTGTAGGTTCGAGCTTGGATTCTAGGACAATAGAAGGATTTGTTCTGCTGATGTGTATAGCTTATAGTGGGTTGCTTATAATGACACACCTTAACAAAACCCCGCAGGTGGATCAAACAAATCTTCAACCTTGGATCTTTGGAAATTTGTTAATCTACTTTTCATTTTAAACTACTCCTGCACTAATAAAATAAAAACATTCATACTCACCTTGCCACTTACCGTTGTTCGAGAGCTGTTGTTGTCTTCCAGTCTTGGTTTACTTCCTTGACCATTACAGCAAATCAGTGACTTCAGGCAGGATCCTACTGATCACAGGAGAGTATGGGAAATGCCTGGTTGGCCCCTAGGCAAGGTGGGCCCCTCTCAGGAGGAAAAGAGGAGAAAAAGAGGCAGAGTGCAGGAGTCATATGCAGTCATGTACAGTAGCTGTAGGATGGGTCATAGAAATCAACTCCACTGGTGGGCCCCAAGAATTAGTTCCAAAGCTAGGCTCCCAAGAATCAACTCCACTGGTGGGCCCCCGAGAATCAACTCCACTGGTAGGCCCCCGAGAATCAACTCCACTGGTGGGCCCCCGAGAATCAACTCCACTGGTGGGCCCCCGAGAATCAACTCCACTGGTGGGACCCCGAGAATCAACTCCACTGTGGGAAACCCCAAAGAATCAACCCCACTGGTGGGACCCCGAGAATCATCTCCACTGGTGGACCCCCGAGAATCATCTCCACTGGTGGACCCCCGAGAATCATCTCCACTGGTGGACCCCCGTGAATCATCTCCACTGGTGGAGCCCGTGAATAAAACTCCACGGGTGGAGCCCGTGAAATCATCTCCACTGGTGGAGCCCGGAATCAACCCCCACTGGTGGGGCCCCAAGAATCAACTCCACTGGGTGGCCCCGGGCACCTCAGTCTGACACGGGCTTCAGGGTTATGTCCATAACCTTGACCGTTCCTTGAGCCATTCGTTTGGTGACGGCCCCATTAACCTTAAGCCTACAACTAGATTTCACCTTGGGAGTGATTGTTTATAGGGTTTTGGGCCCAATGATATCCTACTTTTATCTTCTTTTTTTCTTACTTCACATTCCAGCTACACACGGGCCATTAAACTCAGACAAGTTTCCAGATATCAATGAAGCCAAGAGCAAGCCAAAAAGGACTGGCGGTACTGGGGATCCTCATAGAGGTGAGAGGTGCAAAATGATATGATCGAAAAATTTTTCTATAACAGGTAAAATCTAGAGATAGTGCATTGTGGGAGCTCAGGTCACATGACGGACAGAAAGTTGGAGCTAAATTCTGCTGTCTGTTACCAAAGGGAGCAGAATTTTGAATGCAGCTCTGGAGGTAGACCTAAAATAACACGAATATGAACAAATTTTATTTTAAGGGATGCAGTATGAAGTGGGGATGTATTTTCATACATACAGGTCCTTGGATTCTGAATTCAGAGGTAGGCAGGCCTGCACTGACCCACAGGGGAGTAGGGGAAACTCCTGGTGGGCCCCTGGGCTTGGTGGGTCCCTATACATGACAGGCCTGGGACTACTTACTTTTAAGGGAGACATGCAGAGAAAGAAAGGCAGAAAGTAAGAGGTAGCGTGCAAGAGGGGATGTGCTCCAAGTACAGTAGCTGTAGGGTGGGCCTCAAGAATCAACTCCAGTGGTGGGCTCCAAAAATCATCTCCACTGGTGGGCCTCAAAAATCATCTCCACTGGTGGGACCCAAAAATCAACTCCACTGGTGGGACCCAAAAATCATCTCACTGGTGGGGGGGCCCCCCGAATCATCTCTACTGGTGGGCCCCAAGAAAACAACTCCACTGGTGGGCCCAAGAATCAACTCCACTGTGGGCCCAAAGAATATCTCCACTGGTGGACCAAAGAATCATCTCCACTGGTGGGCCCAAAGAATCAACTCCACTGGTGGCCCCAAGAAAACTCCAAGGGGGCCCCAAAATCCCCCACTGGTGCCCCCAAAATCACCCACTGGTTGGGGGCCAAAAAATCACTCCCCGTGGGCCAAAAATCAACTCCAGGTGGGACCCCCAAAAAAAAAAAAC
>JAODAL010072650.1:0-15028 GCA_025379985.1 Phyllomedusa bahiana
CGATAAATTCCCCTCTTTAAATGATTCTGTACCCGCTTCCCCCCGCTTTTTTTGGCCCGACCGGCTAATTTTACCTTCTGTTATTTTTGTTTAGTGTTTTTTTTTTTCAGCTTTTTGTGTATTTACCTACTTACTGTATATTTCAAACTTTGGGTTGGGGTGGGAAAAAAAGCTAAGGGGGTCGGGCACCCCAAAAGGGAGGGACCGTGATTTGGGGAAAAGCTTTAGGAAAACCCCTCAGTTTGGGGTTCCCACTCGTGTGCCCCTGACCAGTTCCACACACCTGTCTTGAACTTACCCAAATACATTGTTAACGATTCTCAAATGTCACTACTCATTTAAAAATTTAAGTTTTGTCCCCCACTAAGCATTTTTTAAATTTATAAAACCCTTTTAAAGGGTAAAAAATGGTTTTTTTAGACTTTTAAACCCTTGGAAAACAAATTTTCCAGAAAGCAATTTTCCCCCCATGTAAAACTGGGAAAAAAATTTTTAGACAAGGCAGCAAAAGTTTGAAAATTCCTGCAAATGATTCTCCTGTTTTTATATTGGTTTCGTTAATTATATAGACAATTGTAAATTTTCAAACAAAAAAGCAAATTGAAAAATGAAATTTTTCGAGCGGGGGGGGAGAATTTTTCCGGACACATAAAAAAAAAGAATTAAAATTTTTTTAAACCCATACAATCCTGCCCCCTTTGGATTGGACGCTTTTTTGGAAGGGGTTTAAAAGAATTTTTGGAATTTTCAAAAAAATAAGGGAAAACAGAATGGGATAATCTTCCCCAGCTAGATATAAATTCACAACAGGGGTTAAAAGCTAATTTTGGGAACCCGTTTTGTTTAAATTTTTCGGATAAAGGTTTGGGAAGGGGGTTTTGCTTTAAAGCAATTCCCCTTTAAAAAAAACAAAAAAAAAACCCAATGATTCCATGCTTTGATGTCAACAAATTTTTGTCCTCCAAACGGAAAAAACCCACCCCAAATTTTTTTAAAGGGGGAAAATGAAATGCCTTTTAAATTTTCCAACCCCTTTCCATCCCATTTTATGGGGAATTTTTTTCCATTTTGGGGAACCATTGGGTTTTTAATTTAAAGATAAAACCCTCAATCAATTTGGGCCTTCCCGATTTGGGGGGTCCCATTATACACACTAAAGGGCCACAAAATGAAAATTTTTCCAAAATTTTAACCAAAAAAACCTAGAAGCGCCTTTATTTACACCTGCTCCACACGGGTTAAAATCCTTTCCCCAAAAGGCCTAGCGACCTTTTTTGGGGCAGGGAAACCCTTTTAAACGGTATTCCTGTTCCAGCAGAAAAGGGGCCTAAATTTTCCTTTCTGAAAACAAAAAAACTATAGCTTCGTTTCGGTTTTTAGTGGCCCCCTCGTCCTCTCACACGCCCCCCAAAAACAGACACTTAAAAAGGGCCGCCCTTTACCTGTAAATTGGGCCCGATAAAGATTTGTGGGAAAGGGTTTGCCCCTAATGGCAATGTGACTGCGCCTGATATCTGGCTGAAAATTAAAACCCGACTTCTACCGTAAACCCCCTTCATACATGGGCCCCCCCCAAAAAGCCTTTTCTTTTACGGGCACAAGAAAATGGGGGATGAATTTGTGGGTGTCATCTGATGTGGTGGGGTTATACCCCTCCTTTCCACACAATCTGGCAGTACATTATTTGAAAGAAGATTTTTTAAAATTTTTTCCCTTATCTAAAAGCCATTAATTAATTTTTGGTGATGGGGGTCCCCCCTTTTTTTTTGGAAACAATTATTTTGTGTTTTTACAATTGTTTTTTTTTTACAAAATGTGGTTTCATCCAGGGGGGCAGTTTTTTTCCCTTCCCCCCATGAACATTTTCAGTCAGCATTGGGGGAGAAAATATAAACAAGGAAAAAAGCCCTTTCTCCCCCCATATCAAAGGGGGTATTGGGCGATTTTTGACAACCTGCTCCCGAAATGGAGGGGGGGAGAAAAAGGGCCCAAAAAAATTTGGTAACATTAAAGATTTGGGGAAATTTTTCAAAAAATTTGATTCGCCAGGGTTTGCCAATATTCCAAAGGGAAAATTTTTTTCGACCTGAATTTATTCTCGGCGAAACGCATTAAAAAACAGCTATTTTTCCCGGCCGGGGAAAAACCTGTAGGGAATTTGTAGAACATTGTGCCATGGGCCCAAAAGTGGGATAGGGGAGGGGGTTTGGGCTTCATACAATGCGTGTTTTAGTTTTGACACGCGGGAAAAAACAAGCGCCGGACTTTGAAAGCCCTTTACACTTTACTTATTTTGGGCAGTTTTCAGCAAAACCGACCAAATAACTGAAGTGGGAAAAGCAGCCTGACAAGGTAAAGTCCCGCGCCAGCTGAAAAAACGACCCAGGGCCAAACCTACTATAAGGGTCCCAAAAAGTGGGACTCCTTTTTTAAAGAAATCAATGATTTCCCCAAATTGAAAAGAACCCGCCCCTGTTTAAAAACTGATACATGAAAGCCCCCCCCAAAAAATTGGAGAGGGTGTTGGCAAATAAATTTTTTCGTTGACATCCCCTGACATGTCGCCCCCTTCCTTTTTCTGTCCCCGTTCCGCTTTTCCAAACCCGTCAAAAAATCCATCATTTATTGGGTAAAGCCAAAAAAAAAACAAAGGGGTTGATTTCCCAAAACAGAGATGAGCAGTAAATGGGAAATTTGCATGTCTTCTTGTTCTGTATCCACTCCCTTTTGGTTTCCTAATCATCAGACAATCCTAAATCCTTAAACATCTCTTCTGCCCGTTTAAAAAAAGGGCGAAAACCAAACATAGGGGAAAAATCATATGGTTTTGGAGGGGGAAACAGCATTAAAAACCACAGGTGTTCCAGTGATACTTCCCATTTGGGCAGCAGCATGAGAAAAGCCACAAAAATCGAAACCAATAAACAGAGTGTGGGGGGGCAAAAAATCACTAGCCCTAGAGTCCCATAAAATGACGGGGTTTGAGAAAGGGGCAGCAACATCACTAAAATAATTTAAAATGATTGGGGTTAAAATAAAAAGGGTTTCAAAAAAGGTGGGGCAAAATCACTAGCCACAGAGTGAAACAATTTTGAAAAAAATTGTGGAAAGGGGAAAAAAGAAATCAAAACTAAAGCCACAGAGGGGGAAAAATGACATTGAAAATTTTGGCACAACACCCAGTGGGCCCCACAGAGTGCACAATCACAAAATGGTGGAGGGGGCAGCAACATCTTTTAAACCACAGAGTGGCAAATACGGGGTTGAAAGGGTTTGGAAGCAACATCAAAAGGCCAGAAAAGTGGCAAAATGATTTTTGAGAAGGGGCAGCAAATCAGAAAGGCCACGGGAGTGGAAACAATAAACGGGTTAGAAGGGGGCAGGAACATCAAGGCCACAGAGTGGCCAATAAACAGGTTGAGAAGGGGGGAAACAACATCAGTAGGCCACAGATTTGGCAAAAAGACAGGTTTGAAAAAGGTGGGGGGAACATCAGTGGGCCACAGAGGGGCACAAGGGACGGGTTTTGAGAAGGGGCAGCAACTTTAATGGGGCCACAGAGCCCGGGGTAGCCCCAATCACAGTTTGGGGAGGTGGCAGCAACATCATTAAACCACAGTTTTGGCAAATGACGGGTTGAAAGGTGGCAGGAACACATGGGCCAAAAGAGTGGCACAATCACAGAGGGGTGGAGGTGGCAGCAATTCATTTGGGCCCCACAGATGGCAAAAATCACAGATTTGTGGAGGTGGGGGGAAAGCAACAGAAAAGGAAACATGGGGTGGGAGAGGGCACAATGCAAATTCGGGGAGGGGGCCGTAACATAGGGGCCACAGAGTGGCACAATGCCCACAGCGTGGAGGTGGCAGCAGAAAGATTTGGGCCCCACAGATTAGCAAAAATGACAAAGTGTGGGGTGGGTGGCAATACCACCCCTGGAAAGATGGGGGGTGGCAGATGGAGCAGCGGGAAAGCAAAAGGGTGTGGCATCAGGCGGGTGGCAGCATCAAAAATAGTAGCTGAGCAGGTATTTTGAACCGGGACTCATTTATAAAATTTTTTGGTGGGGCGTCTTTGGTTGATCTAATATAAAAGTATAAGGCTTTTGGGGGTGTGGAAATCCTGTTTTCACCCTCGACAAAGGTGAGTTTTCTCCACTTTTCAGGGGGAAAAAGTAGTTCTCCTTGGGGTAACTAGGCCCCCCCCCGGGGCACTAAAACACCCACTCTGATGCCACACTACTACCCGGGCGGGACAGTTTTCAAAAATGCAATCTGGGCCCCTTGGGCCAAAACATCCAGTTTAGCTGCCCAGTATCCAGCGGTTTCCTTCTACCTGGGGGGGCAGAGTGCTGCCAAGTAGGCCCCCAAACCGCGGGTTTCGGGGTCTGCCCCCCAGGTCCTGCTGCTCCCTGGTGAGTACCCTCCTAAATTGGGCGGGGTGAAGGAACCCGCTCAAAAATGACTCAATCCCTTTGGGCGCTCCCGGGGAGGGAGCTCCCAAATTTCCCCCCCCCTCAACAGCTGTGGCAGTGGTACTTGAGTTTGGGGAAACCCCCCGGTCAGACCTTCCAGAAAAATGGAAAAAGGCGCACATGGGGCAAGCGGAAAACTAACTACATAGGATTTCTTATAGTACATGAGTTTCCCCTTTTCCTCTCCAGGGTAGAAAAAAAGGCTCCCTTTTTGGGCCCGGGGGTTACGAGGGCCAAGGGGGTTTGAAGCCAGAAGTCACCCCCCCCTTGTGGGAGGGTGCTATTCGGCTGTCACACCAGGCAAATCAGAATCTGGGGGCCCTGCGCAAGTAAACTCTGAGGGACCCCCTGCCCCCATCTCCATTTGGTAAAAACTCCCACGGTGTTCAGGGCCCATCTGCCTAAAATTTTCCCTCACCTCCCTCTTCCTCCTCCGGCTGTTTCCTGCACCTCCTCCCCTTTTCACCTGAGTAAAAAAACTACAAATTTTTCGCAAGACACTGTTGTCTGAAAATGCCCTCCCCCCTTCTCCTCCTTTTTCACCCCCCCACGGGACTCTTTGGGCCCATGAAAATTATGGGCATGCCCTCCAGCCCCCTGACCAACAGATTTTAAAGCATCTTTTTCCAGGACATAAACCCAGTGGAATGCCCGTTTTTCTCACGTACCCCCTGGAAACGAACAAATAACGTGACCCCCCAAAAGGGCCTAGCAAACCCAGGTGCCCACGCATGAGCTGCCACGGCTGACAAAAAAATTTAAAAACAGGGGAGAACTTCGTCCATTTTAAAATTCATAAAAAAAACTTTTAATTGGTCCTTTGTCTGTTCATACAGTCGGTCAACAAAAAGGGGAGGTTTGGAAATTTCCCCAACGGGGGAAACATCACATATCACCAAAATTTTAGGGGGCCGTTCGGGCCGCTGCAGCTCTAGGAGAGTGTGCTTGACTTTGAAAAATTTGGATGAAGTGCATGCACATTTTTATCTTTTCCCTTTTTTTAGAAGCCCTTGCAGAGGGGTGGAAGATTTTAAGGAAACCCTTTTTACAACCAGATTGAACAAAAGGCGGATGGGTCAGCCCTCCCGGGCGTGCCCGGGCCCCATGTCCCTTTCCCTTGTCTTTCCCATGGTTTTCCCATTTGCAATTGCTGGAGAAAAACCAAACATTTTTTTTGTGTTTTCAAGACGTGGAGCATTCCACCCCTGTTTTGGCCCTTTTTTCCCCCCAGGCAAACCAGTGTAGAACTGTGTGACACCGCGTGCCCTGCACATGTTTTTTGGGTGGAGCAGCACTTAGACGGGTGGGAACTGAGACAGCATTTTACAACCCTTTTTGGAGAAAGCCTTGTCTCCTGTCCAAGTTGCTGGTGTGGCGGGAGGAAGCCATTCACCCATGGGCCGTAAAAAACATGTACTGGCCCCGACGGTAGGTTTTCAGCTCCACACATCGCGCTGCCCTGCACCCTTTTGGAAACACTGAAAAGGCTCTAAGACTGGCCCAACCCTTTTGTTCTACATATTTTTGCAGGGGTGAAACTGCCTTTTTGGGGAAAGGGAAATTACCGCTTGGGCCCCTCCCCGCTCGGCTTGCCCTTAGATCTCTGAAAAGTGCAGAGTCCACCACTTGGGAAAAGGGGGGGGACTGGGAGTAATAAAACTTTTGGGACAGGAGCACGTTTTACCCTTTTGTACCTTAGGATAGTTGGACACCCTACTGCTGTCCCTTGGGAATCGCCTTTTGGGGAAAAAGACTTGCTGGGGCAAGAGTTTGGGGAGGAGCAGTGTCCCCGGGGGGGCGCGGGGGTCCGCTTCCCCCCCCCGGCGACCCCCCCCAAACACCCTGCCGCAGGGGGTTCCCGGGGGCGGCGGCGCCCCACCAAAAACCTCGCTGTCCCGGCCCCGGGCCGCGTCCCTTACCCTTCGCGCTCCTGTGAACGCCGCTCTGGCCGCCGTGCGCGTGGCCGCTGCTTTAGGCGCGCCGGCCGACTTCTCTAAATTTAAAGGCCACGCCCGAAAATTGGGGTCTATTATCGGGCGCTGGTTCTTTTTTATGGTATCCCCCCCACACTTCCTGCCAGTCTTTTGGTGTGTTTTTTGGTCGTTTGGGAGTTTTGGGATTCATCTGATTACCCTGACCAGTCCCTTGCTTATTTCCTCCTTCCCTTTTGCCACCCCGGACCGTCTGTCCGTCCTGACTACGAACCTCTCTCCCCCCCTACTTTCTCCCTTTCCCCGCTACGTCTCTGGATTCTTTTTTGTACCACGTTGTACCCCGGCCGCCATCGAAAGCAATCACGTCAGGGTAACGCCCTGGTACCCACGCCGCAGCAAGCCCACCCCGTTTTTGCGGGGGGGCCGGGGTGAAAACCAGGGCTATTAAAATTTCCCCCGGGCGTGGCTTAGCTATCATGTTGCTTTGGGCCACGAATCCACCCCCCTGTTACAGTACAGACTGGATGTGGTTTCCCCCAGGGTACTCGCCTATCTCCGGGACTCACAACAGTTTCCGCCCACAGAGTCAACGTTCCGACCACTAGCGCCATGTGCAGAACCTTGCACCCTCTCCCCACCGGGGGGCCCCTCTGCACCTGCATCCGTTGCTCCGGCATCCATTGCTCTCCCTGCCGGCCGGACCCTCTCGCATCCCCATTCCCTCCGCTACGTGGAGACCCCAAAAAGGCCGGGGGTTTTCATCAGCCAGCCCACCACCTGGGAATGATGGGGCCCCAAATTTCCCCTACAAGCGAGCCAAGGGGCCTTCATAATCAGTCTCTTGTCTGAAGAACCCTTTGTCTTGGGCTACCCCACTATGGGATCGAGGGATCCTCTGACGGGCGGACCTCCAAACCTTCCCCGGGGCCCCGCACAGTCTTCGGGGAACCAGGCCTACTTCTTCGTCCCGCAGCGCTGCCCCGGGCTTCGTGGGGGCAACACCACAGTCGGTCAGTATTCGGTGCATTTTCGCACTCTCGCTTCGGAGCTGGACTGGAATAACGAAGCGTTGGTGGCACTTTTTTGTCAAGGCCTTGGGCGAAAAAGGATGAGCTCGCCCTGGGGATCTACCAGCTGCTTTGGATGACCTAATCCATTTAGCCCCCCGAGTGGATATTCGCTTCGCCAAAAGGGCAACAAAGCCCGCCTTCAACGAAACCCGCCGTCCACGCCGTTTCCCCCCCCTTGGCTCCAATTTTCCAGCGGTCACCCTTTTCCTCCTCCGAGGCTCTGAAAAAGAACCTATGCAGGCAAGAGCCCACCGTCCCAGGGGGAACGTTTCAGCGCGTCTGAAGCAGCTGGCTTCATTTGGGGGTTCTGGCCTTTTCATTGGGGACTGCCGGTGCGCCCGGGAACTTCCGCACCTAGGGCTCGTAGAGGGGCGACCCTGGGTGTCAGTAGGGCCCTCTCCCCGTCGACCATGCCCGAATATTGGTGGCCCTCCGACAGCCCCTTTTCAGGCCACCCCCTTTATACTCAGGATCGGCAGGAAACTTCAAAAGCCACGAACTTGTGACCATTTTTCGTCCCCTGTGTTTCTGTTTGCAGAAACCTATTTCGTCTCCTGGGCCCCAGTGGCAATGCCTTAAGACGCATCCGCTTCCATAGCCCCCCCTCTTTTTGCAGTTTGGGGGGCCCTTCACAAGGAAACTTGCAACTTCTTGTCCTCCTCGATCCTCCTCAAAAATTTCTGCGGGGCCCTTCTTGGCTGCGGGCCCAAAACCCCCAAAACCCTTTGGTTTGGGAGCACAGGTGAATTTTGCGTTGGGGCTCCGCGGTCTCCCCCTTTTGCCTGTCTAAACCGAACTGCTCCTCAGTCGCTCCCTAAATCCCCAACCTCCCCCGGGCTACCTACCCATACAGGGACTTTTGCTGATGTTTTTTCGGAGAGACGGGCCAAAACGTTTCCCCTCCACCCCGGGCCATGACTGTCCCATTGACCTGCAACCCGGGCGTACTCCTCCCAGAGCGGGGTTTTACCCCTCTCCACCCGGAAAACAAAGGCATGTCTGAGTACATCAAGGAGACCTCCCAAAGGATTCATCCTAACCCCTCGTCCCCGGCAGGACCCCCGGTTTTTTTCGTGGAAAAAAAGAGGGTCTCTCCGGCCCTGCATCCTATCGGGGTTTTAAATAAATTACCATACAAAACCCTACCCTTTGCTCTTATCTCTAAAACTCTTTGACCGCCTGCGTGGGGCAAAATTTTTTCGAACGGATCTCGGGGGCCTAAAATTTTAATCCCTTTAGGAGAGGGCGATGAAGGGGAAACCGGCTTTTAAATAGGGGGGACGGCCTTTTTGAGTATTTGGTTATCCCTTTTTCGGTCTCGCAATCCCCCGTCAGTAATTTTCAGAATTTTGGGGGGAATGAACTTCGGGACCTACTATAGTCTGTGGATCGTCACGGGACGATATTCTCATCTTCTCCCCAGATCCGAGACTCAACGCCCCATGTCCCCCAGGTCCTCAGGGACTCCGACTCACACTCTTTTGGGGCCCAAACCCCAGAATGCCCCTTTGAATGTTCCACTTACCCCTTTTTAGGGACATCTCTCAGATCAGGGTCTCATGGGTCCTTCCCAAATCTCCGCGGTTTCAGCGGCCACAACCGGGGGCCCCTTTGGGCCATTCAACGTTTTTTGGATTTTTCCAATTATTATAGACAATTTACCTCCATTTTCTACACTTGTGGGTCCCTTGGGGGCCCTAACTAGGAAGAACCAATCCCCAAATCCTGGGGCCCCCCGAGGCCCCAAAAGCCCAACCGCTCAAACTCATTTTCTCCCCTCCGTCCTTTTTCGCCCAACCCTAACCGTCCGTTTATCTGGAATGGATGCTTTTTCATCGGGGCCCGGGGGGTCCTCCTGCAGAGATCCTCCTCTGGGAAACTACAACCTGGGTTTTTTTCTCCAAGAATTCCCTTTCCTGCCGAAAAACTATACCAAGGTGATCAATTTCTGGCCCCCCTAAAGCTGGCCTAGAAAAAATGGCGTCATCTGCTGGGGGGGGCCACCACCCTATTTACATTTTTCCCGACCACAAGAACCCCCTGTACTTCAGTCGGCTCAACGCCCGAACCCCCGGGAACCAGGGGCACTATTTTTCCCCTTTTGACTTCCGCCTAACTTTCGGCCGGGCCAGAAAAAAAGCAAGCTGATGCCTTTTCTCTTCCGGACACGTGGGTCTTGAGCCCCTCCCCAGCACATTGTCCCCCCCCCAGAGCAACTATCACGCTGCCCCGTGGGGCCCCCAACACCTACCCCCCGGGAAGACGATGGCCCCCTGCCTTTCGCCCTAAATCCTGAAGTGGGGGCACTCTTCTCGACGGGTGGGGGACCCAGGGGTCCCCCTAGGGTCGCTTCAATTGGTCCCCCCTTTTTACGGGGGCCTACCCTTTCTCAGGATGCAGGGACTTTTTTTTTAGCCTGCACCTCCGTGCCCAATAAGGTTCCTCGCCAAACCCGCGGGCCTTCTTTACCTCTCCCTGTCCGGAAAAACCCGGACCCCCTGTAGCCCTGGACTTCGTTACTGATCTCCCGCCTTAATCTGGAAAAAAAAACGGTCATCTGGGGTTTTACCGACCGTTTTTCCAAAAAAGCCCACTTATACCACTCCTGGTTTCCCCGCCCCCTAGCTGGGCCCCAAAATTTTTTTTATCACATTTTCCGTCTGCAGGTCTCCCTTTTTCATATTGTCTCTGGGCAGGGATCCAGTTTTTTTTTGCTAAATTTTGGGGGGCTTTTTTGGGTCAATTTCAGGTTCACTAGACTTTTCCCCCGCATACCACCCTCAGACTAATGGGCAGGGTTAGAGGGTTAACCAGGTTTTTGGGACCTACCTGAGGCATTTTGTGTCTGCCCGTCAAGATAACTGGTCTGATCTTTTTCCCTGGGGAAGTTTTCTTAAACTCTTTAGATTTGGGGCCGCTGGAGCCCCCCCTTTTTTGTCGTGTTTGGGTTTCATCCCCGTCCGCCCCCCCCGGCCACCCGTGTTATGTCCCGCTGTGGATGCCCAAGAAAGGGGCACAAAACTCTCTGGCGCTCAAGCGACGGCCCTGCTACGGGCTTCTGCCGCACCAAAACCCACGCTGACGGTACCGCAGGGCCCCCCCCCTATTTGAGCCGGCGATAGGGTTTGGTTTTCCACCAAATATATTCCTTTTGGGTGCCTAATTACAATTAGGCCCTAAATACGGGGCCCGTTTAGGGACTACAAAGACTTTTAAACCCGGTTTTCCCACAACTCCGCTTGCCTCCTACCCTGCGCACCCAAACGCCTTCCATGCTCTCCCTCAAGCCCGTTGGGAAACTGAATCGCTTCTCCCGGGGGCTGTCTCACCTTCTCCTGTGGCCAACTCTGATAAAACTTTTAGGTCAAGGGGGCTGGGACAGAAACAGTGAGGGGGGAAATGGGTTTTTTCTCATTGACTGGAAGGGGTTCGGGGCCGGGGAAGCGGTCGTGGGAAAACCCAGGGCCAATCGTCCCCGACCTCCCTCAGTTTCAAAAAAAGAGGGGGGGGACCTAAGGGGGGGGGGACTGTCATGGGGGGGCCGGGCTCCCCCTGGGCCCCCGCACCATCACCCCTTTTCGCAGGGGGCCGGGGGCGGCAGCTTGGGGGCTGCCGCGACCATCCCTCTGCGTCCCGGCCCCGGCGCCGCGTCCCTTACCCCTCCGCGCCCTTTTAACCCGCTCCCGGCCCCTCGTGCCGTGGCCGGCTTTAGGGCGCCCGCGCGCCGACTTCTCTAAATTTAAAGGGCCAGCGTCCCGATAATTGGTCTATTATCGGGCGCTGGTTCTATTTATGGTATACGACACCAGCACTTACTGCCAGTATGTTGGTGTGTTTTTTTAGGTGGTTTGGAGAGTATTGGAGTTCAGTCTTGATTACCCGTGTACCAGTCCGCTTGCTTACGTTTCCTGACCTTGTCTATTTGCCGCCTGCCCTGACCGTCTGCCCGTCTCTGACTACGAACCTCTGCTGCCCGCCCTGACCTTCTGCCTGTCCCCGACTACGTCTCTGGATTACGTCTTTGTACCACGTTGTACCCCGGCCGCCATCGCAAGCAAGTCACGTCAGGGGTAACGACCTGGTAGCCTCACACCGCAGCAAGTCCATCCCGCTTTGTGGCGGGCTCTGGTGAAAACCGGGGGCTACTTAGATTCCGTTCCCTGGCGTGGCTTAGCTATCATCGCTTGCGTTGGCCCAGCGAATCCATTCCCCCGTTACAAGCAGGAGCATCTGAACAGGATGAGAAAGACAAACAGCTCCCTTCGGCAGAGGTGGTGGAGCCTTGACTGGCTGAAATGGCATGCATGCCACTGGGTGCTGCTGCTGTTGCTACTGTAGGATGGACCACCACATCTGAGACATGATTCTCCCAGGCCACTGGATGGTGAGGCTGCATGTGTTGACGCAGGGCTGTGGTGCCAAAGTTAGCTCCCTGGAGACGCTTCACTTTCTGTCCACAGATTCTACATATACACATGGTCGGCTCCTCCGGTGTCTTAGCAAAAAACTGCCACACCGCCGAGTAGGTGATTTTACCACTAACGCTCCACACTGAGTGACTACTACTGCTGCTGCCTCGGTGAGCCCCTGTGCCGCTACTTTCTTGGACCTGCGAAGCTGGTTTTCTAACCCGTGGCCATTTGGCTCCCAAACCAAAGTGAAAAAATCTTACCAGTGCCTGATGTGCAAGAAAATATGGGTGATATTGTTTGCAATAATGTAAGATTTATTTCAAGGAGAAAGACTACTATTGGTTCCATCCTCATGCCCAGTCTTTTTATATCTCAGAAAATTCAGGAACACAACAACTGGCTTCAAACCACAGATTTGCATCACTGTGGCCATAATAGCTGCTTGGCGTGCAGATATGTCAATGTAATAAAACAAACAACCCCTGCTTCCACAGAAGAAATTTTTTATATTAATTCCTATATAAACTGCAACACAAAGTCAGTTATATATGTTATTAGTTGCCGAAGTTGTTGCCTTCAGTATGTGGGCTGTACATCCACTAATCTTAAAACCAGAATCCACAGACATTTGTCATACACTCGGAAATGTGACTTTACGGGTACTTCCATGACCTCTAGACATTTTTTAGAGTATCATGATGGGGATCTTACATCTTTCTCTTTTGCATGTATTGAAATAGTCAATAGACCATTAAGAGGAGAAGATCTCTGCAGGAAATTGCTTTCCAGAGAAGCCTGATGGATTTTCAGGCTAGATACTAGGAGCCCAGCGGGGCTCAACAAGCGACATGATTTGATGTTACAATATTGAATTTATTCCTATCCATATGTTTAAAGTTATGCTCAAAAGTTTACATACCCTGGCAGAATTTTTGCTATCTTGGCCTTTTTTCAGAGAGTATGAATAACACAAAAACTTTTTTTCACTCATGCTTAGTGGTTGGGTGATTTATTGTCAAACTACTGTGTTTTCTCTTTTTAAATCATAATGACAACCAAAAATATACATCTAATAAAAATTTCACATACCCTCGTGATTTTGGCTTGATAAGATGCACAGAAGTTGACACCAATGGGTTTGAATGGCTACTAAAGGAAACATCCTCACGTGACCTGTTTGCTTGCAATTAGTGTGTGTGCATAAAAGCTGAGTGAGTTTCTGGGATCCAGACAGACTCATATTTCATTCAGCCACTGATGTTTCTGGATTGTGAGTCATTTGGAAAGCAAAATAATTGTGAACGGATCTACGAGAAAAGGTAGTTGAACTGTATAAACAGGAAAGAATACAAAAAGATATCAAACGAATTGATAATGTCAGTCAGCAGTGTTCAAAATGTGATTAACAAATGGAAAATCAGGGGCTCTGTAAAAATCAAACCATGATCAGGTAGACCAACAAAAATTTTGGCTACAACTGCCAGGAAAATTGTTCGGGATGCAAAGAAAAACCCACAAATAACATCAGCTGAAATGCAGAACTCTCTGTAAACTAGCGGTGGGGCTGTTTCAAGATGCACAATAATGAGGCACTTGAAAAAAAATGGACTGCATGGTCGAGTCACTAGAAAAAAAACATTACTGCACAAATGTCACAAAGTATCTCACCTACAATACGTCAAACAGCACAGAGACAAGCCTCAAAACTTCTGGAACAAGATAATTTGGAGCGATGAGACCAAAATAGAGTTTATTGGCTACAACCATGAACGTTACATTTGGAGAGGTGTCAACAAGGCTTATGATGAAAGACACAGGAAACTTGGTCAAAATTGAAGTAAAGATGAATGCAGCACGTTATCAGCAAATACTGGAGACAAATTTTCACTCATAAGTCCAGAAGCTGCGCATGGGATGTACTTGGACGTTCCAATATGACAATGATCCAAAACACAAGGCCAAGTTGACCCATCATTGGCTACAGCAGAACAAAGGGAAGGTTCTACAGCAGCCATCTCAGTCTCCTGACCTCAATATCATTAAGTCAATCTCAAGTGTGCAGTTCATGCAATACAGCCAAGGAATTTACAGGAACTGGAGGCTTTTTGCCAAAAAGAATGGTCATCTGAGAAAATAAAGAGCCTCATCCACAACTACCACAAAAGACTTCAAGCTGTCATTGATGTTAGAGGGGGCAATACAAGGTATTAAGAACTGGAAACTTTTGATCAGAGTCATTTGGATCTTTTTTGTTCTCATTATGATTTAAAAAGAGAAAACACAGTAGTTTGACAATAAATGGCTTTAGCCAGCCACTAACCATGAGCAAAAAAAGATTTTGTGTTATCATTCATATTCTCTGAAAAAAGGCCAAGAAGGCAAAAATTCTGACAGGGTATGTAAACTTCTGAGCACAACTGTATATTTACAAGCAAGACATTATTTGTGCAATTTGTTTTTACACGCATAATATGCTATTACATGTAATTTTGGTTCACACAGGGTTAATTGAGCAAATGACTGTTTGGGTTGTTTTTAAATGGAGGTGTGAACCAGTCTAACGCTATGCTTTGAGTAAAGTGGTTACCCCGAAACGCGTTAGCATATACAACTTTGCCGTTATGTCATTTGGAATTTTTTAAATCATTTGTAATTTGGAATAAAGTGATGAATAGTCTTTTACAACTTAACACTATGTGGGATGCTGGACTTCATTATTCTTTATTATAAAGTTTCTTATGTTGGTTTGTACTATTGATTTATTCCAGCTTTGTTGAAAGAACAGTTTCTATTTACAGGGAACGTGTCCTTAAATAATGACCTATTGGTTCACAATATTTAATGGTCACAGCACACCTCCTCCCCTTCCCTGCACAGTGATTTCAGCACAGGTCATGGAGTAAGCCTTGACTAGCCCACTGCGGAACCAATTATATCTCTGATTGGCCCCTAAGCATGACAGGATTGGCTCTGCATTTTAACTGTATGCGCGTTCTCAAAAGGTGAGGAGTAGTGTTGAGCGATTGCGTTGGCTATCGAGATCGACGAAAATCGATATCGGGCCCCTACGATAAGGTTTTCTAGTGAGCCGAATGCGCATGACCATTAAAGTCTAGGGGGAAAAACACACCTTCATTA
>JAODAL010072651.1:0-15028 GCA_025379985.1 Phyllomedusa bahiana
ATTAATATTCCTCATCATGCTAAATATTATGGTTAAAGAAGCCTTATCAATACTGATAAAAACACAAAAACTGACAGTAGTTTAAGTTATAAGAATTATTTCAAATATTTCAAAACAGCAGATTTTCCTCAGTATTACAGTCGTGCAACATTAATATGACTACCAGCTAATATCCAGAGTAACCACTGTGTGCAGCCTGGATAGCAGCTAGATGGGCTGGAAGTGACTGAATAAGGTCCTGGTAGGTTGTCACAGATATCTGGAGCCATATTGATTGCAGTGCATCCCACAGCTGCTTTAAGGTGCATGAAGGAGGATCCATAGAACAAACTGACATTTGAAGTGCAGGGTGGGTCTCCAGAATCAACTTCACTGGTGGGCCCCCAAAATGAAATTCCACAAGGCACGCCAATCCGACACTGCACATATTTTCAGTTGGGTTCAAGTCATGGGAATTAGAGGTCCAGGCTTGTACTTGGAAGTTTTGGTCATGCTCTTCCAACCAATGTCGGACATTTCTAGCCATGCGACACGTCATATTGTCTTGCTGAAAGATAACAACTGTCCCAGATTCATACTCAAGTTAATTAAAAGTGTCTTTTACATGGATGATTGGGCTCAGATAATGCAACAAAAACAATTCCCAGACCATAATGCTGCAACCACCAGTGTGTGTGTTACGAATCCAACCCGGGTGGCTGGAAACGTACGGGTTGGGCGGATCCTCTGGGCCCACCGCAGGCGCAGATGGCAGATGCAGGCAGTGGGTAGCCAAAGTGCAGGTCTGGGTTGGAGACAGAGCACCGCAGGTGTAGCCGTTAAACGTACACACAATCCAGGTGTAGCAGAGAACGTATGCGCAGTCCAGGTAGGTAGCAGGCTACAGTATGATGCCAGGTAACAGGAGGTATAGGCAGGCTGGTGCAGTGGCAGATGTACAGCAGGAACTGATAAACGTGTAGAAACCAACAAGAGAACAGCAGCAATGCAGCAACCGAGGGGTCAAGCTCTTGTGCTGAAGACAACAACGAACTGACCCTCGCCACAGGGAGGAAGCTCCTTAAGAAGCCAGAGGTCACAGGTCACTGGGGCCGGACCAAGGGGACCCCTGACTCCTTAAGTACATGCAGTGCCGCGCGTGCCCCTAGAGGGGCACGTTGGGGCGCACAGGAAGACAGGAAGCTGGAGGAAGCCATGGTGACTGAGACCTGCACGCAGGAGCTGGGACAGATGGGTGAATAGAGCCAGAAACACCAGAGACACGGGCACGCTGACGGTCTGTAGCAGGGGCCGCAGCGTGAACCTTGACAGTGTGTACTTCCAGCAATGGTTGCATGGTGTTTGTTCTCTGAAGTTTCTCATGTGACATGCCAATGTCCATCTGTTCTATGAAGCAGGAAATATGACTCATCAGAGGCAACTCTTAGCCAACCAGTAAAGGTCCAATCCTGATTCTGATGAGACCATTCATCTGCACTGACAGGGCCGCTGTAAAGGCAGTACTGGGGGTACTGCTGTACAGGGCCCAGAGACAAATGTGAAACAAGGGGGCCCGCTGTGTGTGAAGGAAGGCCCGGCCTCGGAGTCACAGCTCTACACAATTACATATAGAGAACAGGCCCTCAGGCTTGTCCTTTGGTTTCCACTTACTTCTGCAGTGTGCCTGGAGTCGGTCCCTCCTCCTCTCTGTGCAGGGGTGGGGCCTCACTGATTAAATGATAACGTCCACCCAGCCGCTGCCAGAAGAAAGCCCGGGCACGGAGAGAAGAGGGCCAGCTGCAGTCACACTGAAGAAGTAAGTCTGAAGCACAGAACAGGCCTGAGGATCTGTTCTCGATGTAATTGTTTAGAGCTGTGACACTACCTGAGCTGCCCTCCTGTCCTGGCCACCCCCCGCCCTACCCAAGCCACCCTCCTGTCCTCTCCTGACCCCCCTTATCCTATCCATCCACCCCCTGTCTTGTCCTACCCCCCATCATGTCCAGACCCCACCACCCTGTCCTCTCCTGACCCCACCATGTCAGCAGGCCTGTTCTTTCTACCAAAGCTATCTTAATTGTGTGTGCGTCCATGTGGCATGCATACAATTCAGATGAATGACTGATCATAGAGTATGTAGCTGCACACGTGGCGCGATGAAGTAAAGTACCCTCATTTACTTACAGGGGCCCCTTAATCTACCTACCTACTGAAGGGGCCCTAATCTACTTACCTACTGGGTGCCCCTATCTACCTATTGAGGGCCTCCAATCTACCTACCTACTAGGGGGACCCTATATGCCTACCTATCTTCTGGGGGCATAATATAATTACCTACAAAAGGGGGAACTATAAACTTATTTATCTACTGCAGGCCCTATATACCTACCTACCTGCTGAGCGTCCTATATAGCTATATAACTCCTGGGGGCCCTATATACCTATTTAACTACAAGGAGCCCTATATAGCTACTTATGGGAGGCCTATATACCTAGCTATCAGGGGCTCTACCTACGTAACTACAAGTGCACCAAGGGGGTAATTATTACCATTTGGGGCACTTTTTATGAAGTGTTTTTACATGGGAGGGAACAGGTGGGAAAATGATAAAGTGAGCAGTCTCAGGTGTTTGTGTTGTAAATTCTGCAGGCACGAGTGGTGGCCGGGAGAAATCGTCATGGCATTTTGGACCATATGGAGAAGTGAACGACTCATCAGACAAGACGTCACCTTTGAGTCACTAAATGTAACTTGTATCTACCACGCTATGGTGGAAATATTGGTCTTGGTGTAATGGTTTATATTTAGTAACAGTACGGTGGTATTATTCAGTCACTTTATGGTAGTGATATGTGGTGGTATTATTTGGTCTTTGCATATTGTTGTTATTTGGTTATATTGGTCTTGGTATACTGATTTTGTCAGTAATATTACAGTTATATCAGTCACCATATAGTAGTGATATGTGGCTGTATTGTTTGGTCTTTGCATATTGTTGTTATTTGTTTATATTGGTCTGGGTATACTGGTTTGGTCAATAACATTATAGTGGTGAGACACGGTTATCATGTGGGGGTATTTGCTGGCCCTTGTATACATACTAACCGACACAATATAGATAAACTCTACGTTGTAAAATCCAACAAGAACTAAATCCAAAAATAATTGTACAACTGTATTTTTTTTTCCTCGGTCACCCCAGAATTTTTTTTTCTTTTTCTGGTGTGTTTTCACGGGAGTGACGAGGGACGAGGGGGGAAAGAGGAGGGCAGATGCTACTGCTCTGTGGGGTCCTGAAATTTCTGATGGCGGCCCTGTGAACTGAAGCCCCATATGCAGTAAACTGTAATGTGTTGGTCCACCCTTGCACACCTTTGTAGCCAAAGTTCACGTCTCACACCAGTGTCATGTGGTGCTCTGTAGTTTCCGTATTGCTTATTTGCAAGGGTGCCATTTGTCTATTTACAATATACCTGCACAGTTTCAGAAATGCTGCTACCTTTAACCGGAAAGCTGATAATCATCCCTTTTACCCATTACAGCAATGAGAGATATGTGTGCAGACAACCCTTATATATCCACCAAGCCAGCTCACCAGATGTGACTTCCTTTATGAACTAATATGGTAAATAATCTTCAGCACTCAGGTTTTTTATGATGGGACATGTAGTAAGGATATTGCAATTTCATATATATATTAAAGAAAATCCAAAAGGTTGCTTGCAAAGATCATATATCTTATTTTACACAGTGTAATACAAAGAGAAAACTTTATTCCAAATAAGTAGGTAATCCAGCATTTCTGTATTAAACCATAGTGGTAGTGTGATTCTATTGTGACATTTTGGTGTAGGAAGATCTTATTCAAACAGGTCACAATAGTGGAAAACTGTAATGAAATAAAGGACATAAAAAGCTGTATAATATTAGAGGAGATAAATATGGGACATTGAGTAGTAGATAATTCAGCATCAGGCAGGAGAATGGCACAGCTATCAACATTGATTATAGGTATCTGCTAGAGCCAGCAGGCCTTCATGAGCTATGTGCTGCTCACATCCAAAGTACAAAGTGGTTATAATAATGTGAGTCGACTATATACATGGATAGATAATTTTTTTTAACTTTTATTTTGTGAGAATTTGATTGATTCAATATAGTGACTAGAGTGGAACCACAACCTCTTAGCCATTTGGGGTATTTACAATTGAAGTGCCATAAAGGTCTCAGATTACACCCCTCTAAGATTTACTGCAGCCCCTGGGAGAGTATGCACATCCTAGTTACAGTATATAGAGAGATTCGATTCACCTGTTTTTTCTATAAATACTTTACAAAAATGAATCAAAGCTTGGTGAATTATTTACCAGTGTATCCCAAATTATGTCAAAATAATATTTACCTACAGCCATGAGCCTGAACTTTATTTCATACTGAATACTGTTTTGTACTGTATTTTTTTGACATGTAGAATTTATCTGTCTTTTGTAGCCCAGTTAGAGGAAGACATTGCTGCTTATATAGAAATGATTTGCTGGATGTGGAGAACACAGCTGTATCTAAAGCTTAAATTTGCTAGAGGAGGATAATACAGTTAATCTGCTAGGGGAGGAGAGGGTTACTTGTAGAAGGTTCATCTGAGACTTTAACTACATACACACAGAGCCAGCAGAAGCCACTGGGGAGAATATACCAGTGGGCATTAAGATGAGCTTAATACAGCTGTAGGCTCTAACCAATAGAGAAGTTTTTGAGAAGGAAATGAAAAGGGGTTTTCTCATCATGCTGTTTCACAGATCCACAGCCAGCTTCAGACTCACACTTCCTGGACAGGCTGTGGGTGGGTCTATAGTAGTAATTGGCCACTTTTGAGACCGGACCTATCTCGGGAACAGGCCCCCAAAAGTTACAGAGCAGACTGGAGAGCTGGCCGTGCTTGCGCACTCTCCATTCTGTGCTATGGGAGTTCCGAGTACAGTCGTGGGGTGTGTCTGGCTCTGTTCGGAATTCCCATAGTACAGAATGGAGAGCTGTGCGTAAGTGCCGGAGGAGGGACCCGCATCTATCAGATTTTGATGGCATATCCTAGTGATATGTTAGGAAAGTGTATGGCATGAAAACCCCTTTAAAACTCACAATTAATTTGGGTAAAAAAATATTCTGTGCTAGAGATAATACTCAGCAGGGAGTGACTCCCCATGGGCAAACTGACCGAACGACAGCAGCTTGGAGCATTGAGAGATATGAGAGAACAGAGATAGGTGTTCAGTAACCAAGAGAAACCTGTGTACACTAGCAATAGATAAAATCTTCTTCATCTTCTGAACAATGCAAAGTCAAAATAGCAATGAATTTGGTAATAACCTTCATTTACCTGTCCCTGCAATTTAAAAGCTAATCATTGTAGTGAGAAAACCCCTTTAACCTTAAAGTACCAATTTGTGTACCTGATTTGAGTCTCACCTAAATGAGAAGTTAAATGATGTCCCCACTGCATTTTACATTGTACCGTTTGAGGTGAAGCAGTAACGTATTTTATGAAATTTATCCAGGGGCATGATCCATGTGCCATAACATCCATCATTGTTTTTTGGTGTGTGTATGTGTAACGAATGGACGGTAGCAACATTTTGGGCTGGAAGCCTTTCAGCAGGCTTATGTTGGTTCACATTGTATTTGTGACTATGATCAAGGTATTTGTCGGATTACTGTGAAAAAAGGTATGCCTGCAGATACCAGAATGGAGCAGTGGAGGTGAAAAAAGAACAGGCACTATTACGTCCCACAGGAAAACGTATTCCACCAGGAATAAGAGCAAACATAACCAACATAGGGCTATGTCTGCTTTATTAATCTCTATGGTTACATTACTGTATCTGCCAGGGTACCTTTTTTCACAGTACTCTGATCGATGCATTAAGCCTTTCACTGAACCCAGTCTTAGTCTGTTAGCAGGGAAGGAAATGATGTAAGGAAAATCTACTACAACAGGGGTTAAGAAAATAAAGACTATAGCTGATACTGGTCTATATGGTCTCCCAAGTCTACATTGAGACATTTGTTGGCTATCTTCCAATTTTGGGATGCAGGAGACCCTTACTCTAGACACTTTTGTAGCATATAGTTTCGAGCAAAAAGATAATAAACAATGCACAAAGTATTTGCGACTGATGTTTGGACCCAATATGCCACTTTTGAAATGTTTATTGAGCTGTCTCTATGCAAGTTTCTTGTGCTGAGGTTAAAAAAAAAAATCAGTTTGTTACTACTTTTTACTTATACTTACTAATAGCTCTGAAGGACTAATGAGTGAAAAAAATGTTTTATTTTATTTTTGCTAGGAAACTTTTTTGTTAGTGAGATAGTTTTACTAGTAGGTGATAAACATCTTTAATTCACATAATATTCTGTTCCTGTGCTCTTTTATCCAGTAAAACACAAAAAAATGGAAATGTCATGCTCCACTGCAATCATGCATTAGCTTCCTGCCGTTGCTACCTTTCCTCCTTGCAGTTGCTGCTCTCCACTGCAGTTTATTTTCCCTTCTGGTCCTCTGTCCCTGGCATCTTCAATGCAGCTGTCTACCTCCTCCTGGGAATACATAGTGCGCTCATATGATAGCCCCTGAAACATTGAAGAACTAGTGCATGCAAGATCTCATTGCACAAACAATTCTCTTTGGACAAAGACAAAGGATAATTCTCCAGTGAAAATTACCTAAGCAAGAAAGTTTTTATTTTCTGCAAATTCCATATACTTTGTTTTTGACCTGGCTAGTTACCTGATCATGTGTGAGGAACCGGTCAGGGACGCACGAGTAGACACAGACAGAGTGAGGCCCTGACGCTGTTCCCAACCACTGTTCCTGCCTTTTGGGGGTGCCCGACTCCTTAACGGGGTTTTGCCATGAAGTAAAATTGACATGGGAAGCTTGCAAATGAAAAAACAAACATTTTCACCATTCATTATTATTAAAAATTCTGTACCGTTTTTGTTTTAGCTGCTCCTTTAGTGATCCATTGTTTACAGCTCGTCTCCAGGGGATATGACCAGAGCTGAGAGCTCCTCAGTCCTGGTCAGACATGCTCAGACATCACCTCTCAGGCAGCTACTGAGTGTTCAAACCCCAGGTGCTGTTATTGTACTCCTGTCCTCTGTAGTCCCTAGTAATTAGTCAAACAGTGCAAATAAACAAAAAAGTAACCTCAATCAGGTTTGTGCATTGATAAAGAGAAAAAAACAACAACACAGATTTGGTTCCTGCAGGGAATTGGACCTAGGGCCCTTGTGCCTGGAGGCAAAAACGTTACCTCTCAGCTACTCACAATGCTTTACATAAACAGACCTTTCTTTGACTACAGAGAGGAAAGGCATGCTGATGTCAGCCTGCTGGATCACATGATATGGAATTCAAATCACACTCACCCCCTTCTGAGAACACAGAGCTGAAGAGCAGGATACAGGAGGTATGAAATAAGATCGTGGCAAAACCCTTCTAAAAGGTCGGCCCCAACCAAAGACTGCGAGATACACTGAATAAGTGAATACACAGGACGCAGACAAAACAATACTGAACACAATAACAGAGGGTCAGACAAGCCAGGTCAACAACGGTCGGGAGAAGCAGTACAAAATCAGAAGGCAGAAGAATAGTCAGTAACAAGCAAAGTCAGGTAACAGGTAAATCAGACAAGAGAAAGGGCTAGCTGCAGGCACAGAAAGAAACTAATACAGCAGGCAAAGAGGAAGTGGCAAGGAACCCTATTTATAATAAACCATAAAAACAAAGAAAAGAGGTGATAGGTATAAGTAACAAAAGCGTGGGTTGGAATACAAGACTGTCAATCAAAAAGACTAGCAAGGAAACAGTTTAACTAATAGAGTGCTGGAGGATTCCTGACCACGGGCATTGGCCAGAAATCAATTACAAATACAGAGCAGGGAATGACACTGGTGAGCACTACGGCCGAAACAGTGGCCTCCGTTGCAGCGGCCGTGGCTGACGAACAGAGCTCAAAGCTGGGGGTTCGTCAGGCAGAATCATGACATCATGTTTGTTTGTTTGCTGCCTGTCCTGAACCTGGTGTTGAATGCACCTCCCTGAACCCTGATCTCCACCTGTCTGATTACTTTTTTACGCATACAGTGCCATGGTTGGATCTGTCAGCTATTGCTATCAGAGACAACTCTGAGGAATCAGACCTGCAATTAAGACTAGATGCCTGTAACTAGGGGTTAAATAGTGAATACCCACTATAAACTCACAGGTTTACAGTTATTTTTAGGTATGCCTCGTGTGAGGAAAGCTGGTGGAACTACTTTTACGTCAACAAGATAATTATTTATAATACAATACAAAATGGATCACATTTGGAACGGTTCTTGTAAACAGTGTAAAGAGATTGTAAGGTACTTCTCTAATATAGGCACTCTTCAGGCAGAAGACCACATCTCTGCTCACAGAGCTTTTTTACTAATGAGCGTTTATAGCCATTCGTTCCATTAAGATAACTACAGCAGTGAGCAGAGGTTTGAACAACATTATAATAAATATCAAGTGAAAAGGCGGAGTCGACCTGGGACAAGGAAGGGAGTGGGTGCCAACTGGTCCTGCTTAATGGGCTCTTGCAGTTCATTAGCATAAACAAAAACATGCATAAATGTATGATTATTACTGTTGTTTAACTCCGTATCTGTTGGTGGGGTTAGTTTAGTAGAGCAAACGGCTGAACTGACACAGTACATAGAAATAGTACTTGAGGCATTTACAGCACTGGTACCGACTACATCAGCACTGTTCCCACCTACATCAGGTATTCTCTCTATTTTATATATTTTTGAGGGATTTGTTTCACCACAATTGGCCACCATATTTTCATTTTGTATTTTGACACATGTAATTACCTTTTAACTGATCTTACTAAGCTGTGCTGTTGTAATGTTTTGATTCATATTTTCTTGTATGCACTTTTGGTCATTTATTGCCCTTTCATTTTGAGGTACAAAACAGTGGGATTTTTTTTTAGTCATTAATACTTATTATCTTTAAGAGTAAAATTTATGACATCATTTTCCAAAGTAGAATTATTCTCCTATTTCTTTATCACTAATTAACAATATCTGCTCCTCTAGTGCAGACTTAACCCCTTACCACCGCAGTCAGTTTTGACCTTTATGACAGAGTCCTGTTTTTCAAATTTGACATGTGTCACTTTATGTGGGAATAACATTTTGATTATTTTACCTATCCATGTGATTCAGGACCTGTTGTCACATGACACATTGGGTCTCATGTATAAAAACTGTCTAGGTCTAAGACTTTCTTTGTTGCCCATAGCAACCAATCAGAGCTCCCCTCTCATTCTTTCAGAGCATTATATGAAATAAAGGGAACCTCTGACTGGTTGCTATGGGCAACCTAGACAGTTTTCATACATGAGGTCTACTATGTTTTAAATTAGTAATACATTTTGGTCCACACAGTCCTTGAAAATTTAAAAAAATTAGCAATTTTCAAACTTCAAAAATATCTATTATGTTGGTATAATTTTTAAAATCTCTTTTTATTTTTTTACAACTGTAGAGGGCTTATAAATTTTGTTTGCAATTTTTCACATTTCCAAGAAAATTTACAACACAGATTTTTTTTAGGGACTGGTCCAGTTCTGACGTGGCTTTGAGAAGCCTGTATGTTAGATAACTCTATAAATGACTCCATCTTGAAAACTGCACCCTTAAAGTATTCAAAACAGCATTTAGGAAGTTTGTTATACCTCCTGGTATTTCACAGAAATTAAAGCAAATTTAAAAATTCCATTTTTTTGCAGATTTTAAAAATTAATTCATTATTTACTGGAACACAGTAGATGTTACTAATATAATGCAACTCAACATCATTTCCAAAAAATTCTGCCATTTTTAGAGTTATCACATATGTGGCCCTATTGTACTATTCGAGTTATCCACAAGCCTCAGAATAGGAGGAGGACCTTTTGGATTTTGGATCTCATTTTCATTTGGATTTTCTTTAGGCACCATAACAGGTTTGTGGATACCCTAAAATGCCAAAATTTAATAAACACTCCTAAAAAGATTTCGTTTGGTAAACTAGACCCCTTAAGGAATATAAGTTTTAGCTGGAAATGTTTAATTTTCACAAAGAATAGTAAAAAAATAACCCCAAAATTTGTTAGTAACGTCTTCCAAGTTTAGCAATACCCTATATATGGCTGTAAACTGCTGCTCGGGCCGGGAGGGAACGTTATTTGGCTTTTGGAAAACAGACTTTGGTGTGTGCTGTGTGGCATTTGCAATGCCCCCAAAGTACCAGAATAGATGTCACTCCAGATGTCAGAGAAAAGGGAAAAATAGAATCAGCTCACCCAAATGTCCCTGCATAGACCCTCCGTGCTCTGACCGTGCTCCAAGCAATGCACAGATACGCAACTGTAGAAATCCAGGAGGTCGGCACTGGAGTATGGTAAAATCATCCAATTTTATTGAAGTATTGCCGTAAAAATATATCTAGTGCAAATAGAAAAAATATGGAATCACATTGTTAGGAAAACAATCCACCCCATTTTGATTTAACACCCTTTAGGGAATTCATCTAGGGGAGTATTGTGCATTTTGGGCCCACAGGTGTTTTTCAGTTTTTTTAGCATTGAGCCTTGAAGATGAAAAAAAAAATGTTTGGATTTAATTTTTACAGCATTTGCCATGCTGTACATTTGATGTGATAACTTTACTATGTGGTTTGGTATAATTACAACATTATACACTTTATATAGTTTTTTTATGTTTTACTTCTTTTACCCCCTTTTACAATCAATATCTGGGTAGATAAAGTTTCCCATTACCACCTCTGAGCCAGCCTGTAAAGCCCACTCTAATTGTTTATGCAGGTGAGAGGATCTATAAATTACACTTAAAATATTTGTGGCTGTTTATCTCCCCTTGCAATTCTACCCACAAGGTTTCAACATCCTCAAAATTTTCAATCCCTATAGCTTTTTTCACACTCGCTTTCTTATAGTTTCTAACTTACAGACACACCCAATCTTCTTTCCTGTTTTCTCTGTCTTTCCGAAATATTATTAAACAGCCTAGTCATGTGAGGAGTCTAGCCATGCCTCAGCCACACAAAATACATCTGATTATCTGATCTGACCTTCACTCCTTACATCCAATACCTTGCCCGCTCCTGTCACCTGCACCTCAAGAATATCTCCAAAATCTGGCCTTTTCTTACTATGGAAACAACTCAAACTCTCATTACTGCTCTTATTCTTTCTCGTCTGGACTACTGTAACTTCCTGCTTATTGGTCTCCCTCTCTGCACACTCTCCCCTCTCCCCGCTGTCCTGCATGCGGCAGCCAGGCGTGTCTTTCTCTCCAGCCGCTATACTGATGCCTCTACCCTGTGTCAGTCACTGCACTGGTTGCCCATCCAGTACAGGATACAGTATAAACTCAGCACTCTAACCCATAAAGCTCTCCACAGCGCTGCTCCTCCCTACATCTCCTCCCTCGTCTCTGTCTACCGCCCTACCCATGTTCTCCGCTCTGCTGATGATATCAGATTACATTCCTCAATCATCCGAACCTCCTATGCCCGCCTACAAGATTTCACATGTGCAGCACCAATTCTCTGGAATATGCTACCGCGGGCGATCAGGCACATTCACAACCTTCACAGTTTTAAGAGGGCCCTGAAAATACATCTTCTCGGTCTGGGCCACCAAGATCCCTAACTGCTATCACACACATTTGTCACTCCCTACACTAGGGCACTCACAGGCACTTATCTGTATATAGATGTACAGTCTGGGTGGCAGGTTCATCCATTTTTCATGTAAACCAACCCCTATTTATGAAACATGGCCGGACCATTGTAAACTTGGCACTCCTTACCGTATGTTTCACCCATACACCCTAATAGATTGTAAGCTCTCACGAGCAGGGCCCTCACACCTTGTGTCTCATTTGTAAGTACTTTTAATGTGTAATGACTGTATGTTTACCCTTGAATTTGTAAAGTGCTGCGGAATATGTTGGCGCTATATAAATAAAGATTATTATTATTATTATTATTATTATTATTATTATTATTATAATTATTATTATTATTATTATTATTATAATTATTATTATTATCTCTAAATTTACTTTCTTACTTTCTTAGGTTCCTATCCAATTGTACATATCTAGGAATACGATAAGTAGAAATTATGTAGGCACATTTGTCTTCAGTGTTGGTTCTATAACACATGGATTTCCTGTCCTAGTTCCCCCCTACCCACAGTCCACTTCTCCATCCATTGATATACTTTGTTCCCCTTCTAAGTTATCTCCTTTATATTTTGTACTTTGCTTTTCCTCCTTGACCTTAGTTAATATATTCCACCACCCTGTCTAAAACCCTCTCCCACAGCACAGCAGTCCCTCTTCCATTCAGGTTAAAATTATCAGCAGTATACAGGTTGTACCCCAAAAGTCAGTCCAGTGGTCTAAAAACCTAAACCATTCTCTTTTACATCAAAACCTAAATGGGTTTCCTCACTACGATTAGCTTTCAATATGTAAGGACAGGTAAATACTTTTACTAAATGCATTGATCCTTTGATATTGCTTTGGTCAGGAGATAAGAGAGATTGTATCTGCTCTGAGTGCACACTAGTATCTCTAGCTTACCCTCCATATCTCTCTTCCTGATTAGACAGAGAACAGGGAGTGATGTCACCATGGTCGCATGGAGCAGAGTCTTTTTCTCTAACAAGATTTGATTTTTACCTTTGAAAAGCACTTGTTTTTATTCCTTAGAGGGCCTGTAGCTTTGTTTCCTACAGATGAAATCTGCAGTCATCTCATTGTAACAGGATCAGCTAGGAATTATCAATGCTATAGAACTGCACACAGCCTCAGGCAGTGGAAATCTGAAGCTGCCTGTGACTCTATGAAACAGCACGGTGAGCAAACCCCTTTAGGCCATAAATTTAAGTCCCTAAACTCCCTGTGTCTTTTCTGTATTGCCAATGGCACAGACATAATCCAAGAGAACACATTATAATTGCTATTTGTAATACCATAGTTGTAGTAGTATTGTATAGAATCTAATTCTAAAATAAGTACTATAATAGAAAACATAATAATTTATACGGATTTATATTTTGTATCAAAAAAATTCAAGATATATTTTTACAAGATATAAATAGCTCCATACATTGTGAATTACCAGAGGGTCATAAAGTTACTTATGTAAACTCATGTAGTAATGTTAAACAAAGTATAAGATCATTATTCCAACAAGCAGTTTGTTTCCAAGGCTCTTTATCACCAAATATTCCACACTGTGTAAACAGTAGCTACTTGTTACATACTGTTTTCTTTCAATGTATCTACATTACTGACTGTTAAAGTTCTAAATTAACATCTGATGTTTTGACCTGGCTCCCATTAGCTTGCAATACCACCTGGTAAGGGTAACAGCCTGTCTTCCACATGCTGTACTTCACAGATATCAGCCGTTATCCCCATCCCAGATCAGTCCCCAGGCAGTATGCTAACAGCCTCTTCTACAAGCCAATTTACAAGGATCTGGTCATGTTTACATTAGCCTTCTCCCAATGCATGAAAAGAGAAGTGTGTGCTTCAGAATAGAAATGAGCAAATATGAATAATTCAATTTTCCTCGTGGCTATTAACACATTTTCCTTGAATAAAGTGATAATAGGTTATCATCTGTGAAATGGAAATTGCATAACAGAGAGTTTCTGGTTACACCAGAGGAAATTAATTTCACAACACATCTGCTGGGACCTGACTTGTGAATGCTAAGTATGAGAAAATGCAGTCGTTCAGCTTGGCTACCTTTATAATTAGATTAGCATGCTTGCACCCATGCTGAAATCCTCAGTCTAGTAAAAAGAATTACTGTTCCTTTATATCCATACCTAATATTTGTAATAATGAAATGACGGAGACAATTAGGTAAAGTTGAAAATGAATTATAGAGCCATTTTATAGTAAGCAGATGCTACTCTTGAGTGCCTACGTGTGTGTTATCAGTCTGAGTAAGTGCTTTGCTTTACTATTAGTTTTTGCATATTTTAAAATTCATATAATGTTTCCTAAAGATAGGAAAATCCTTATCTATCTATAATTGACTCACTGGTAAGTAAAAAATAGGTCAAGTCACAGAGGTCAGATTATAAAATATCATAATCTTGTGTAACCATAATTATTATTAATATTGGACACAATATTTTGTAAAGGATACAAATTGAGTGTGCTCCCTCAAAACAGATCTTATTAACAGAGTATAGTATATATGATACAACTGACAAACAGTAATATTTGCATCATTATTTCTCACATCCAAAATTACCTTCTAAAAGGATTTAACTCAGCAGTGAGCATTTAATAGGTCAACTTTGAAAGAATTAACAGCACTAAGTTATCTGTTTAGTTGGCTTTAGTACCAAATGGTAAGATCCTGGGTTTCAGTCAAATGATAATGCTCTAAAAAAAGACAAAACTAAATAAACTAAATCAGAACTGTAAGGTAAATGGGGCAGATAATACAATGTATGATTATATGTCACACAATGATTGACTGTAAAGCAAACAACCATACATGCAAAATCTGTGGCTACAGCAGTTATCTAATACAGTAGAGGACAAAATTATATAAACATATGGAATATATCTGCAGTTTGTAGAATTATTATATACCTAATGTTAAGGTTGTAAACCTATTTTTTTTTTCTTTTTTTCCCAGACAACTTATCCAAAACTCATCGATAGACAGCTTTTTGTATGGATACATGTAAAACCATAAAAATATAAGGACTATCAGTCTATTGTTCAGAAAACTGATCGATACCATACAATTGTAACAAGTGCTGTGAACTGTAAAATCATATTCAAATAGTGTTGAGCGATTATTATCGACAAAGTTGAAATCGGCACGGTTTTTATGTTGATCGGATTTTTTAGATCACGCAATAATTTAGGTTAAAATCTGTGCAAATCTATTAAAATTTTTTG
>JAODAL010072652.1:0-15028 GCA_025379985.1 Phyllomedusa bahiana
TAAATTTAAAACTCCCTTTTGGGCCCCCAAATGCCTGGGGCCCCCATAACTGCTTCAGTGCCCCTTTACCTAATAGGGGACTTTTATACCAAATTTTTTAAAGGAGTTGCTGGAAATGTGAGGATTCTAAAATTTGTTCCAAATCCCAGGGACGGGGGTTTGGCGGGAGCAATACTGAAGGGGGAAAAGGAGGAGAAAAAAGGGGGGAAAGTAAAACGACGTGATCAAAAAGACGTCCCCGGGAGTCACTAAATGTAACAGCAGGGAAACTTATATTTCTGCAGAGTCTACATACAAAAGTTCTACCACTAATGGTCATTATGGCGGTGGTTATGAAATAAGCCTGGTACAGTGTGGTCAATGTGGGGGTGCTTTGGTCAGGGTCTGGCGGTTTATTTGAGCCTTAAGTAGTAATAGTTTGGGGTCTTGGTTTTGTAGGAGGGTTTTAGTAACAATCATTGTCTGGTAATTTGCTCCATGTTGGTGTTGTTTTGGGTGACTGTTTAGGGGTATTGTCATATGAAGGTTGAGAGTTCTGAAAAGTAAATTTGTCTTGGTGATTTTTATGTCAGTGACTGCTGAGGAGATGGACGGGAAATCTGTGTGGGATGTGCAGAAATTAGTGACAGGAACACAGGTTTTCTCTGTAAAAAAACATCCCCCAGTTCACCAATGAGGCGGGAAAAACACAAAGGGCCCAAAGCCCCTGTTTTAGGACCCTAGCAACGCCCCTGGAGGGACCTGAGTTAAAAATAGGGACTGTCCCTCCAAAATAGGGACACTTGGGAGGTATGCATGTGTTTGGCTGCAGCAGAAACACACCCTATATCTTTAAATAGGCGTCTGCTGCGTCTTTCGGATCAAGAACTGACATGTCAATTCTATGAATGGATCCAAAAGAGGCCGGGTTCACACATCGCCAGCAATGAAAGGCGACAATTTGGATTTCTGTGGAGGATTTGTACATAACAGAGGTATTCTCACCCCCTGCTCGAGGGGGAGCTGATGAGGATCTGCTCAGTAAATAATCACGTTCATTCTTTTTTGTTTCTGGAACAAAGAATCTGAAATCTGTTATGTGGAAATTCCCTCCTTCCCTGTAGACTGTAAGGCCATGTTCACACGGCTTAAAATGGGATATATTTCAGTCCGTAATTACGCGCTGTAGTGCGCAAATTAGGGCTGGAATACGTCCCAGTCATTATGGTAATGCACAGTTCTCATAGAGAACTATGGATTACGTCTCCTCTCCCTGCTCGCACAATCCGCCGCGGGGGGAGATAAGTGACATGTCAATTACTAGCGGCGTATACGCGCCGCTAGTAATGATAATCTATGGGCTGGCGAGGTACCGCCCTCCCGCTCCCACCCACACAGCGTAATTGCAGGGCGTAAATAAGCCGTGTGAACATTGCTGTAAGGGTTCGGTGGATTCGCTGGACCACCGCAAGCGATGGTGTAAGCCACGCCAGGGAGCGGAGTCTATGTAGCCCCCGGTTTTCACCAGAGCCCGCCGCAAAGCGGGATGGACTTGCTGTTGGGGCAAGGGGGACTACCAGGTCGTTACTCGCCAAACGTTGACGGCTTGCAGGCGGCAGCGGTTCGTGGTCAGAGACAGGCAGACGGTCAGGGCAGGCGGCAAACAGGCAAGGTCAGGAAACGTAGCGGAACGGACTGGTACACGGATAATCAATACAGACTCAAAACACACTCCGAACTTACTGAACGCACACCAACAATCTGGCAGCGAGTGCTGGGGGCGTATACCTTATATAGGACCAGCGCCCGGCAATAGACCAATTACTGGGACACTGGCCCTTTAAATCTAGCCCAGCCGTCGCGCGCACGCTAGGGGGCGGGCATGCACACGGCGGCCGGGACGGACCGGAGCGGCGTGCACCGGAGCGCGGCCAGGTAAGAGAGCCGGGGGTGGTCGCGGGTGACCGCGATGCCCGCGCCGGACCCCCAGGCAGGGGAACGGCCGCGGGGGCAGCGGCGCTTGCGACAGTACCCCCCCCCCCCTCTTAGGTCTCCCCCTCTTTTTTTTTAACCTAGCCAGGAGATCAGGAGACAGGTTGGCCTCAGGTTCTCACGAACGCTCCTCTGGGCCGAACCCCTTCCAGTCAATGAGAAAGAACCGCTTCCTCCTCACTGTCTTCTGCGCCAGCACCTCCTTGACCTCAAAGATGTTATCAGAGTTGGCCACGGGAGAAGGCGAGACAGATACACGGGAGAAGCGGTTCAGCACCACAGGCTTGAGGAGAGAGACATGGAAGGCGTTCGGGACACGCAGAGTGGGAGGTAAGCGGAGCTTGTAGGACACCGGGTTTAACTGCCGAAGTACCACAAAAGGGCCCAAATACTTAGGGCCCAACTTGTAACTGGGCACCTTGAAGCGAATGTACTTGGCAGATAACCAAACCCTATCACCCGGCTTAAATACGGGAGGAGGTCTCCGGTACCTATCGGCCTGAACTTTAGTGCGAGTGGAGGCCCGAAGAAGGACCTGACGAGTGACTTGCCAGAGTGTCTTGATGTCCCGTACTCGGGCATCAACGGCCAGAACATGACACGAGGTGGCTAGGGGGAGAGGTGGGCGGGGATGTTACCCAAACACAATAAAAAAGGGAGCGGCTCCAGCGGACTCTGAGTCTAGGGAATTATAGGAGAATTCCGCCTAGGGGAGGAGGTCAGACCAGTTATCCTGACGGGCCGACACAAAATGTCGCAGATAAGTACCTAAGACTTGGTTGACCCTCTCCACCTGCCCGTTGGTTTGAGGGTGGTATGCAGACGAGAAGTCCAGCTGAATGCGTAACTGAGCACACAGGGCGCGCCAGAATTTAGATACAAACTGGACTCCCCTATCAGAGATGATATGCAAAGAGAGCCCGTGTAACCGAAAGATGTGGTGGAAGAAGAGCTGGGCCAGCTGGGGTGCCGAGGGTAACCCGGGCAGGGGAACAAAGTGAGCCATTTTAGAAAATTTGTCAACCATCACCCAGATGACCGTGCTTCCGGGTGAGGCCGGTAGGTCAGTAACAAAATCCATAGCAATATAGGACCAAGGTTTCTCTGGTACCGGGAGAGGCTGAAGCAAACCCGTGGGTCTGAGGCGAGGAACTTTGTTACGGGCACAGGAGGTACAGGCCAGGACAAAGTCTCTAACGTCCTGAGTGAGCGTGGGCCACCAATAGTATCGAGAGATCAGTTGTAGGGATTTGTGAACCCCAGGATGACCAGCTGTTCGTGAGGAATGTCCCCATTTAAGGATCCGAGGCGCAAAGCAGGACAGACATAGGTCTTTCCCGGAGGCAAATGTTGAAGGTCCACAGGAGCTGCCGAAAGAAGCCGTTCCGGAGGGATAATGTGCTGCAGGAGTGGCTCCAAGCCCACCGTGTCAGAGAATCTAGAGAGAGCATCCGCCCTGACGTTTTTTTCGGCCGGTCGGAAGTGTAGGAGGAAGTTAAAATGGGCGAAGAAGAGGGACCACCTGGCTTGACGAGGATTCAATCGCTGAGCAGATTGGAGATATAGGAGATTCTTGTGGTCAGTGAAGATCTCTATGGGATGGCGAGCCCCCTTCAGCAAGTGACGCCATTCTTCTAAGCAGGCCCGGACTGACCATAGGGCAAACCGGGCATTTGCCCGGCGGGCCGCTGGCGTCCGGGCCTGTAGGGCCGGCTCGGATCGCCCGCCGAGGAGGACGGTGTTCCCCCCCGGCGGGCCCCGAGTGCCGGCACCGGTCTGTGGCGCGCTACAGGGGTCGCAATGGTCGCATCACGACCGGACCCCTGTGCCAGGGGGCCGACAGGCCCCCCTCGCCACATGGCTGCACGGCCGGGTCACTGACCCAGCCATGCAGCCATCACGGCCGCCGCCTGCACCGGGCGGTGCAAGCAGCAGCCGAGGCTGAGCATCTGGGATCTACTGATCCCGTCTGCTCTGCTCCCAGAAGGCCGCGGGGCAGGCGCGCGATGCGATGACGTCATCGCGCGCCTGCTCCGCTGCCCCGCTCTCTGCAGTGAGCGGCCACCGGCTCCAGAGTGAAGAGTGACGAAGAGGGGGCAGCGGGTGTCCGGGTGAGTATTACTTTTTTATTTTTTTTTTACATTTTTTACTGTCCCTGGCTGCCTATAATTGCCCTGCCCTGGCTACCTATATAAAGCCCTGCCCTGGCTACCTATGTACAGCCCTGCCCTGGCTACCTATATACAGCCTGCCTGCTACCATTACGCCTCATGCTATATATACAGCCTGCCCTGGCTACCTATGTACAGCCCTGCCCTGGCTACCTATATACAGCCCTGCCATGGCTACCTATATACAGCCCTGCCATGGCTACCTATATACAGCCCTGCCCTGGCTACCTATATAATGCCCTGCCCTGGCTATATGATGGCCTGCCCTGGCTACCTATATAAAGCCCTGCCCTGGCTATATGATGCCCTGCCCTGGCTACCTATATGATGCCCTGCCCTGGCTACCTATATGATGCCCTGGCTATATGGTACCCTGCCCTGGCTACCTATACCCTGCCCTGGCTACCTATACTCTGCCTTGGCTATATGATGCCCTGCCCTGGCTATCTATACCCTGCCCTGGCTATATGATGCCCTGCCCTGGCTACCTATACCCTGCCTGGCTATTTGATGCCCTGCCTGGCTATATGATGCACTGCCCTGGCTACCTATACTCTGCCTGGCTATATGATGCCCTGCCCGGCTATATTATGCCCTGCCCTGGCTGCCTATACCCTGCCCTGGCTGTCTATACCCTGCCCTGGCTGTCTATAATAGCACTGCCTACCTTTACGCTGCCTTTAATAGCCCTGCCTACTTATACACTGCCCTGGCTGCCTATATACTGTCCCTGTCCTGTCCCTGCCTGCCTATAAGTGGCCCTGTCTGCCTGTTTACTGGCCTTGCCTGCCTGCATACTGTCACTGCCTGCCACTTATCTGTCATTTTTTAATTTCTAATTTTTAGGGTCTAACATACGCTGTTTGGGGAATTGATAGGAAAGTGCTGGTAAAGAGAGGAGTCTAAGATGTATTTGTTGTAAATTCTACAGGGACGAGTAGTGACCACTAGAAGAGGACACTGCATGCTGTACCGGACAGAGACAGAAATGGAAGGGAACAACAAGGGAAGACGCCATGGAGGTTTGTGCCAGAAGGAGAAGAAAAGGAGAAGAAAACAACTCCCATCAGAGATGACGTCTCCGGTGAGTCCCTGCTGCCAGGGGTCATTTTACTTCTATGTTGAATCAGGGGTTTCTCTGCACCACTGTTTCTTTTTTACTTGGGTGTAGGGGGCTCTCACATGGAGCGGTTTTGGTGCATTTTTTGATGCGTTTTTTTTTTTTTTTGTGCAGAAATTTTCAGCATTAACTGCTTTGCCTTTCTGCAAAAAATGCACCAAAAACTCTCCGTGTGAAAGCACCTTTATAGTGTAGTTTATTTTAGAAAGTGGTGAGGTGCGAGAACAATGGGAATTTTTTAAGCGGATATTGTATGTGGGCTGCTGGGGGCTTAGTGCCAGGGCTGATTTTTATTCCCAGTCCGGCCCTGCTTCTAAGCCTAACTTTATAGCCAGTAGTTCCCGATCACCGATAGTGTAATTACGTTCGGCAGGAGTGAAGGTTTTGGAGAAGAATCCACACGTCCGCAATCTCCCAGAGGAGGATTTCTGACGAAGAACAGCGCCGGCACCAACTGAGGAGGCGTCGACCTCTAAGACAAACGGGCGCTGTGGGTCCGGACGAGAGAGAACAGGAGCAGAAGCGAATCTAGCTTTTAGACGCTTAAAGGCTTCTTGGGCTTCGGGAGGCCACGCTTTGGGGTTGGCACCCTTATTGGTGAGGGCTACCAGTGGAGCCACCAGAGAGGAGAACTGCGGGATAAATTGCCTGTAAAAATTGGCAAAACCTAAAAAGCGCTGGGTGGCCCGGAGGCCCACCGGTCGGGGCCACTGCAGGACCGCTGAGAGCTTGGAGAGATCCATCTGAAGACCTTGATCCGACACGATGTACCCTAAGAAGGGCAGGGAGGTGCGCTCGAACAGGCACTTCTACAGCTTGGCATAAAGATGGTGGTTATGGAGACGTCTGAGCACCTGGCGGACATTGTGGCGGTGTGTCTCTAGGTCTGGAGAAAAGATTAGAATGTCGTCCAAATAGACTATGACGCAGACGTATAGAAGGTCGCGGAAGATCTCATTGACGAAGTTTTGGAACACAGCCAGAGCGTTGCAGAGACCAAATGACATGACGAGATATTCGAAGTGGCCATCACGGGTGTTAAAGGCTGTTTTTCATTCGTCGCCTTCCCGGATACGAATCAGGTTGTAAGCACCGCGAAGATCCAATTTAGAAAAAAAATTTGCGCCAGTAGGCGGTCAAATAGCTCTGAGATCAAAGGCAGGGGGTATCGATTCTTTATGGTTATTTTATTTAGGCCACGATAATCGATACAGGACCGGAGGGTTCCATATTTCTTTTCGACAAAGAAGAATCTGGCTCCCGCTGGCGAGGACAACTTGCGTATAAAACCTTTACGGAGATTCTCTTGAATATACTCAGACATCGCCTTTGTCTCTGCGACTGAAAGAGGGTAAACTCTGCCTCGGAGAGGAGTAGTACCGGGTTGCAGATCAATAGGGCAATCGAAGGGCCAGTGCGGGGGCAGAGTTTCGGCTTGTCTTTCGGAAAAGACGTCGGCAAAGTCCTGGTAAGGAGCAGGCAGACCTGGCAGAGACTTCATAGGCTTTGCAGAGGCAGACCGTAGAGCAGGGCGGAGTGCCAGAAGGCATCGTGAGTGACATGCCGTGCCCCAACGAAGAATCTCGCCTGTGTTCCAGTCTAGGGTCGGAGCATGCTCTTGTAACCAGGGAAGGCGCAGAAGGATCACAGAAGAGGAACGAGGCAGTACGAGAAGTTTCACAGTTTCCTGATGTAGCGCGCCTATCTGCAAGGTGAGGGGCGCAGTGCAGAACCGAATGGCATCCTTGAGGCATTCGCCACTCAGAGGAGACAAACATGGGTTTCTGCAGAGGGGTCACCGGAAGCCGGAACTGGGACACCAGCGCGTGGCTGATAAAGTTACCAGCGGACCCCGAGTCCAGGAAGGCGGTGGCCTGAAAGGTGCTGTCCGGCAAAATTCCACAAAGTACAGGAATGGTCAGACCGGGAGAGGCCGCACTGACACCTAGGGATGCCTCTCCTGCGAGCCCTAGGTGCGAGAGTTTCCCGGACACACCGGACAGTCCCCAATGAAGTGGCCGGAACCGCCACAATAGAAACATAACTGCCTCAGACGACGTTCCTCCTGGGTCAAGTGAGCCCTTTCAACCTGCATGGGTTCATCCTCATGAACTGTTGGTGGAGGAAGTGGAGGGCGTTGAAAGACAGGAGCTAAGCGAGGTAGCCGGCGTGGTCGATTAAGCTCACGTTGGAGGCGGAGCTCTTGTTGTCTCTCCGCAAAGCGAATGTCGATCCGGGTGGCCAACCGAATCAAATCGTCCAGAGAGGATGACAGATCCCGACCCGCGAGCTCATCTTTAACACGTCCCGAGAGGCCTTGCCAGAAGATCGCCACCAAAGCCTCATTGTTCCAGTCCAGTTCGGAGGCTAGAGTGCGGAACTGCACCGAGTACTGACCCACCGTAGAGTCACCCTGACGGAGGCGAAGCAGAGCTGCAGCAGTGGAGGAGGTACGGCCAGGTTCCTCGAAGACAGTACGGAACCCCTGGAGGAAGGCTTGTAGATTAGCCGACAGTGGATCTCCTCGGTCGCATAGCGGGGTGGCCCAGGCCAGAGCTTCGCCTGTTAAGAGGCTAATAATGAAGGCCACTTTAGCCTGCTCAGTAGGGAATTGATGTCCCAACATCTTGATGTGGATGGAGCATTGACTGATGAAGCCTCTGCACTTCTTGGGGTCTCCATCATAGCGAGAGGGGAGTGGCAGATGCAGAGAAGGTCCCGGTGCAGGGGCAGGAAGAGCCGAGGCTGCCAGAGCAACTGGTGCAGGCAAGACGGCAGCAGCCGCAGGTGGCGGTAGACGGGCCGCAAGGTTCTGCATCATGGCCGCGAGCTGGTCAATACGCTGGCTCTGCTGGGCGACGGCCGTCGTAACATCCCGGACTTCTGGCAGAGGTACCCTGGCGGAATCCATGGCCAGATTGTACTGTAAGGGTTCGGTGGATTCGCTGGACCACCGCAAGCGATGATAGCTAAGCCACGCCAGGGAGCGGAGTCTAAGTAGCCCCCGGTTTTCACCAGAGCCCGCCGCAAAGCGGGATGGACTTGCTGCGGCGTGAGGCTACCAGGTTGTTACCCCTGACATGACTTGCTTGAGGTGGCGGCCAGGGTACTGCGTGGTACAAAATCGTAATCCAAAGGCGTAGTCGGGGACAGGCAGGAGGTCAGGGCAGGCGGCAGCGGTTCGTGGTCAGAGACAGGCAGACGGTCAGGGCAGGCGGCAAACAAGCAAGGTCAGGAAACGTAGCGGAACGGACTGGTACACGGATAATCAATACAGACTCAAAACACACTCCAAACTCACTGAACGCACACCAACAATCTGGCAGCGAGTGCTGGGGGCGTGCAGGCCGTGTGGGCAGCGGCGCCCGCGACCCCCGTGACAAGTGCCTAAGCCCTCATGGACAGGGCCCTCTCTCCCTCTGTACCAGTTGTGAGCCACTTATTGTCCCTTTATAATTGTTTGACCAATGTTATTTATGTAACCCCCTCAAATGTACAGCGCCCTGGAACCAAGGGCGCTCCAAAATAAATAATAATAATTGGTGGCATAGTCCAACTGAAAGTCGGTGGCTGTGTGAACTGTAGCCGGCACTGGCTGTACATGAATGGCCGCAGAATACACAATGATCTTAGTGAAGAATCCAACTAAACTCAGCAATGAAGTCCTCCTTGAAGGCCGTGGTGTGAACATACCCTTAGTGGTCAAGAGGACACATCCTGCACCTATGATGGAGCAGGGAGGTAGAGTCCCCATTGCAGGAGGGCTGCAGTGCTGCTGGTGCACTATGACTCTGTTGCATGGTGCCCACAGCTTGGCAGATCTTGTGTCTTTTGGATTCCTAAATGCCTGGTAAGAATGTCCACAGACCCTATCATGCTCTGTGGAGATACTACCACCCAGATCATGTGCCCTGTGCCAGGGTATGCAACCTCTGACCCTGCACAGGTGCTGGTTTTCTGTTGCCAGGGTATGCCACCTCCTACCCTGCACAGGTGCTGGTTTCCTGGTGCCAGGGTATGCAACCTCTGACCCTGCACAGGTGCTGGTTTTCTGTTGCCAGGGTATGCAACCTCTGACCCTGCACAGGTGCTGGTTTCTGTTGCCAGGGTATGCAACCTCTGACCCTGCACAGGTGCTGGTTTTCTGGTGCCAGGGTATGCCACCTCTGACCCTGCACAGGTGCTGGTTTTCTGGTGCCAGGATATGCCACCTCTGACTCTGCACAGGTGCTGGTTTTCTGGTGCCAGGGTATGCCCCCTCTGACCCTGCACAGGCTGCTGGTTTTCCTGGTGCCAGGGTATGCCACCTCTGACCCTGCACAGGTGCTGGTTTTCTGGTGCCAAGGTATGCCACCTCTGACCCTGCACAGGAGCTGCTTGTCTGGTGCCATGGTGTGCCACCTCTGCCCCTGCACAGATGCTGGTTTGCTGGTGCCAGGGTATGCCACCTCTGACCCTGCACAGGCTGCTGGTTTTCTGTTGCCAGGGTATGCCACCTCTGACCCTGCCCCGTCTGCGGGTTTTCTGGTGCCAGGGTGGGCCGCCGCTGACCCTGCACAGGCTGCTAGTTTTCTGGTGCCAGGGTATGCCACCTCTGACCCTGCACAGGCTGCTGGTTTTCTGGTGCCAGGGTATGCCACCTCTGACCCTGCACGGGCTGCTGGTTTTCTGGTGCCAGGGTATGCCACCTCTGACACTGCACAGGCTGCTGGTTTTCTGGTGCCATGGTATGCCACCTCTGACCCGGCACAGGCGCTGGTTTTCTGTTGCCAGGGTATGCCACCTCTGACCCGGACCAGGCTGCTGGTTTCCTGGTGCCAGGGTATGCCACCTCTTACCCTGCACAGGCTGCTGGTTTCCTGGTGCCAGGGTATGCCCCCTCTGACCCTGCACAGGCTGCTGGTTTTTTGGTGCCAGGTATTGCCACCTCTGACCCGTACAGGCGCTGTTTTTGGTGCCAGGGTATGCCACCTCTGACCCAGCAAAGGCGCTGGTTTTACTGGTGCCAGGGTATGCCACCTCTGACCCAGCAGAAGCTGCAGTCTTTCTGGTGCCAGGGTATGCCCCCTCTGACCCAGCACAGGCTGCAGGTTTTCTGGTGCCAGGGTATGCCACCTCTGACCCTGCACAGGCTGCTGGTTTCCTGGTGCCAGGGTATGCCACCTCTGACCTGCACAGGCTGCTGGTTTCCTGGTACCAGGGTATGCCACCTCTGACCATGCACAGCCTGCGGGTTTCCAGGGGCCAGGGTCTGCCACCTCTGACCCTGCACAGGCTGCTGGTTTCCAGGTGCCAGGATATGCCACCTCTGACCCTGCACAGGCTGCTGGTTTTCTGGTGCCATGGTATGCCACCTCTGACTCTGCACAGGCTGCTGGTTTTCTGGTGACAGGGTATGCCAACTCTGACCCTGCACAGGTGCTGGTTTTCTGTTGCCAGGGTATGCCACCTCTGACCCTGCACAGGCTGCTTTTTTCCTGGTGCCAGGGTATGCCACCTCTGACCATGCACAGGCTGCTGGTTTTCTGGTGACAGGGTATGCCAACTCTGACTCTGCACAGGCTGCTGGTTTTACTGGTGCAAGGTATGCCACCTCTGACCCTGCACAGGCTGCTGGTTTCCTGGTGCCAGGGTATGCCACCTCTGACCCTGCACAGGCTGCTGGTTTCCTGGTGCCAGGGTATGCCACCTCTAACCCTGCACAGGCTGCTGGTTTCCTGGTGCCAGGGTATGCCACCTCTGACCCTGCACAGGTGCTGGTTTTCTGGTGCCAGGGTATGCCCCCTCTGACCATGCACAGGCTGCTGGTTTTCTGGTGCCAGGGTATGCCCCCTCTGACCTGCACAGGTGCTGGTTTTCTGGTGCCAGGGTATGCCACCTCTGACCCGCACAGGCTGCATGGTTTCGGTGCCAGGGTATGCCACCTCTGAACCCTGCACAGGCTGCTGGTTTCTCTGGTGCCAGGGTATGCCCACCTCTGACCATGCACAGGTGCTGGTTTCCTGGTGCCAGGGTATGCCCCCTCTGACCCATGCACAGGCTGCTGGTTTCCTGGTGCCAGGGTATGCCACCTCTGACCCTGCACAGGCTGCTGGTTTTCTGGTGCCAGGGTATGCCACCTCTGACCTGCACAGGTGCTGGTTTTCTGGTGCCAGGGTATGCCACCTCTGACCCTGCACAGGTGCTGGTTTCCTGGTGCCAGGGTATGCCACCTCTGACCCTGCACAGGCTGCTGGTTTACTGGTGCCAGGGTATGCCACCTCTGACCCTGCACAGGTGCTGGTTTCCTGATGCCAGAGTATGCCACCTCTGACCCTGCACAGGCTGCTGGTTTCCTGGTGCCAGGGTATGCCACCTCTGACCCTTCACAGGCTGCTGGTTTTCTGGTGCCAGGGTATGCCACCTCTGACCCTGCACAGGCTGCTGGTTTCCTGGTGCCAGGGTATGCCACCTCTGACCATGCACAGGCTGCTGGTTTCCTGGTGCCAGGGTATGCCACCTCTGACCCTGCACAGGCTGCTTGTTTCCTGGTGCCAGGGTATGCCCCCTCTGACCATGCACAGGCTGCTGGTTTTCTGGTACCAGGGTATGCCACCTCTGACCATGCACAGGCTGCTGGTTTTCCTGGTGCCAGGGTATGCCACCTCTGACCCTGCACAGGCTGCTGGTTTCCTGGTGTCCATGGTATGCCCCCCTCTGACCAGCACAGGCGCTGTTTCTGGATGCCAGGTGTATGCCACCACGGACCCTGCACAGCTGCAGATTCCTGGTGCCAGGGTAAAGCCCCCTCTGACCATGCACAGGCTGCATGGTTTCCTGGTGCCAGGGTATGCCCCTGACCATGCACAGGCTGCTGGGTTTCCTGGTGCCAGGTAGCCCCTCTGGAGCTCTGCACAGAGTGAGTTTCCTGGTGCGCAGGGTATGACACCTCTGACCCATGCACGAGGTTGCTGGATTACTGGTGCCAGGGTATGCCACCTCTGACCCTGCACAGGCTGCTGGATTTTCTGGTGCCAGGGTATGCACACCTCTGACCCTGCACAGGCTGCAGTTTTCTGGTGCCAGGGGTTATTGCACCTCTGAACGCCTGCACAGGGTGCTGGTTCTTGGTGCCAGGGTAAGCCCCCTATGACCCAGCACAGGCTGCTGGTTCCTGGTGTCCAAGGGTATGCCACCCTCTGACCCTGTACTGGACTGTTGGTTTTCTGGTGCCAGGGTATTATTTTGCCAACCTCTGACCCTGCTACAGCTGCTGTTTTCAGTGCCAGGATCCACCTCTGAACCCTGCACAGCCTGCTGGTTTCTGGTGCAGGGTATGCCACCTCCTGACCCCGCACAGGTGCTGGTTTCCTGGGGCAGGGGATGCCCCTCTGACCCCCACAGGCGCTGTTTTTTGTGCCAGGTTTTGCCCCCTTGACCCGCACAGGTGCTGGTTTCCGTCCAGGTTGCCACCTCTGACCCTGCACAGGCGCTGGTTTCCTGGGCCAGGGTATGCCACCTTGCCCTACCAGGCTGCTGGTTTTTGGTGCCAGGGGTTGCCACCCGACCCTGCAAGGTGCTGGTTTCCCGGGGCCAGGGTATGCCCCCTCTGACCATGCACAGCTGCGGTTTCCTGGGGCCCGGGATCCCCCTTGACCATCACAGGCGCGGGTTTCCCGGTGCCCGGAGCCACCTTGACCCTGCACAGGTGTTTTTTTCTGGTGCCAGGGTAGCCCCCTCTGACCATGCACAGGCTGCGTTTTTCCTGGTGCCGGGAGCCCCCTGACCTGCACAGGCGCTGGTTCCCCGGTGCCGGGTATGCCCCCTCTGACCCCGCCAGTGTATTTCCCGGGGCCCGGGAAAACCCCTCTGACCCGCACAGGTGCTGGTTTCCTGGTGCCAGGGGATGCCACCTCTGACCCTCACAGGCGCTGGTTTTTGGACCAGGGTATGCCACCTCCCATGCACAGGGCTGCTGGTTTCCCGGGGCCAGGGGAGCCCCCTCTGACCCTGCACACTGCGGTTTCCTGGTGCCGGGGGCCCCCTCTGACCATGCACAGGCGCTGGTTTTGGGCCAGGGATGCCACCTCTGACCCTGCACGGCGCTGTTTCCTGGTGCCAGGGTAGCCCCCCCGACCATGCACAGGCTGCTGGTTTCCTGGGGCCGGGTAAGCCCCCCTACCATGCACAGGGTCTGGGTTTTCCTGGTGCCAGGGTATGCCACCTCTGACCCTGCACAGGCTGCTGGTTTCCTGGTGCCAGGGTATGCCCCCTCTGACCATGCACAGCGCTGGTTTCCCCGGTCCAGGGGAAAAGCCCCCTCGACCATCAAGGGGCTGGTTTTCTGGGCCAGGGTATGCCACCCTGACCCTGCCAGGGTCTGTTTTTTTGGTGCAGGGGATGCCCTCTGACCATCACAGGCTGTGGGTTTTCCCGGTGCCGGGGATGCCCCCTCTGACCAGCACGCTGCTGGTTTCCTGGTGCCAGGGTATGGCCCCCCCCCTGACCATGACAGGGTGCGGGTTTTTTGGTGCCAGGGTAGCCCCCCCTTTTCCCACACAGGTGCTGGTTTTTCTGGGCAGGGTATCCCCCTCTGACCCCGCACAGGGTGCGGTTTCCCCGGTGCAGGGGAGCCCCCCTCTACCATGACACGGGCGGGGTTTTGGAGCATGTCGGGAAAAACCCCCGTGTCAGGGGGGGACAACCCCGGGCACTGGCGCGAGGGGACAGGGGCCCCCTGTCTGCGGGGGGATGCCAGCCGTGTATCCGCTGCCACCACAGGGCACGGAGCGCGTACACACAGCTGCACGGACGGGGCCGGGTTAGGAGAAGGGGTGAGGTCTGCAGCCACAGAGCAGGGAGGCAGTCGGAGCTCGCCATGGCAGCTGCGGTAAGTGGCCCTGACTGGGGGCACAGAGCGGGGCATGTGGGGCAGGAGCGGCGGCATGTGGGGCTGGAGCGGCGGCATGGGGGGCTGGAGCGGCGGCATGTGGGGCAGGAGCGGTGCACTGGGCACTGCCCGCAGGAGTTGTGGAGAATTCGGAAAACTTTTAAGAGAGACGCGCTGCGGTGCGCACAGGGGGGAAGCTGGCTGTGGTGGGCACAGGGGGGAAGCTGGCTGTGGTGGGCACAGGGGTGAAGCTGGCTGTGGTGGGCACAGGGGGGAAGCTGGCTGTGGTGGGCACAGGGGGGAAGCTGGCTGTGGTGGGCACAGGGGGAAGCGGGGTGGGGGGCAAGGGTGAAGCTGGCTGTGGCGGGCACAGGGGGGAAGCTGGCTGTGGTGGGCACAGGGGGGAAGCTGGCTGTGGTGGGCACAGGGGTGAAGCTGGGCCCCATAACGGAGGGAAGCTGGCTGGGGGGCACAGGGGGGAAGCTGGCTATAGTGGGCACAGGGGTGAAGCTGGCTATAGGGGGACGGGGTGAAGCGCGTGGGGCACAGGGGTGAAGCTGGCTGTGGTGGGCACAGGGGTGAAGCTGGCCGCAGGAGCACGGAGGTGAAGCTGTTTCTTGACACAGGGGTGAAGCTGGCTATAGTGGGCACAGGGGTGAAGCTGGCTGTGGTGGGCACAGGGGTGAAGCTGGCCGCAGGAGCACGGAGGTGAAGCTGTTACTTGACACAGGGGTGAAGCTGGCTGCGCTGGGCATTGAGCTATACTGGTGTAGGCAGCTCCTTGTATGAGTCCCTGTTCTGTATTTTGTGTGTATATTTAGGTGCAGGGGAAATATATTTTTGGACAAACTATAAATGTAAAGTCTGGAGGCGCCAAACAAATCTCACCTCGCCCCA
>JAODAL010072653.1:0-15027 GCA_025379985.1 Phyllomedusa bahiana
TTTTTTTTTCTGATTTTTCCAAATTCTGCGACATACTGGCCCAAAAAAGGGGGGGAAATCTACCCTCAGCACTACTGCAGACTTACTGAGACTGTTAAGACCCAGCAGCCCTCAGTTACTCACAGCTGAGAACCCTTTGTATCACCGAGATAAAGCAAACCAAGAGCCCCCCACTAACTGTGAACACATTTTTTTACATTTTTGATAGTGCAAGTTTTTTTTTTCATGAGGGTACATTTGCTACAGTATAAAGCCCGGTCACTGATTGACACATGCATGCCTAGAATAATTATCTCTGGACTTGTGCACTAGTCCAGCGGAGGGTGTCCTACACCGCCCCCCCAATGAAACGCACACTATAAAAAGTAGTGTGGAAACTGTTTTTGCGGGGGGCGTGGATATTTTTTGGCGTTTTTAAAAATCGACAAAGTTGAAATCGGCAAGGGTTTTTTATGTGATCGAAATTTCCAGATCATGCGAAAATTTAATTTAAAATCTAGCATCACATTAAGATCGCGCCTTTTTTCGGGGCTTCCTGTAATTTTGGCGCCAGCAAATAGAACAGAATAAGCGGGTGAATTGTGTGGACGTCATGACGGGGGAGTGATGGTTGCGAGGGGCTGGAAAAATCACATGACCCCCTTTTTTACATAGAACAGCGTTTCCTGTTTCAGCCTCGGGTTCTCTCACGTCTCATGGGGATAGGGCCCTGCGCTCTGCCTGTGGCCAAAAAGCTCAGCAAATTAGTCATTTCTGCCAGAAAACCTCACATTACTGTGCCTTCCAATTTAGTTAGATTAGAGATTGGAAGATTTTAGTAGTTAGCTAGAAAAATTTAAAGCAGCCTCTACCTGTAAATTTCACGGGGGTGGGGGCGGGGGGGGGGGCCCCCGGGGCGAAAACAATAAGCTCTACTATAAAAACACTGGAAAAATTCACCAAACTTTGTTAACATTGTAGTGGGAAAATTTTATTATTAACATTTTTCTATTGAAAATTTCCTGGTATTGGGGCAACCTGAACTTATTTGGATCACACATTTCTAGTAACGCAGGTCTCTTTGTTAGGGGGAAAAACTCCACCTTTATTAACAGTTAAAATTTTAGATAGGTGTTCATTTCAAATTTTACCCATTACCCTGTGACTGTTTTTATAACCACCTTGCAGTTAAATTACAATACAGCAATCTTTAGCACACAGGTTGTTTGTTCCAAAAATACCGATCGTACGAAAACCCCACAGTTACGTTTTTTTTTACTTTTCGCACCCAGCATTTTTCATTGACCAGCACCACGTAAATCTTAAAACAGCAATTTTTAATTCCCCAGGGGAAATTGAAAAGGGGAAAAAATATCGTTTAATTAAACCAAAACATAACTTTTCGGGTTTTTTTGACGTTTCGCACCCAGCAATGTTATTGACGCACATCTACGTAAATCTTAAAACAGCAATTCTAAAATTCACCACAGGTGATTGAAAAGGAAAAAAAAAACCGTTTTTTTTATACCCAAAAAAAACATTTTTAAAGTGTTTTTTTACTTTTGCCCCACCCGATTGTTCATTTACGCAGATCCCACGTAAACTTAAAACAGCAAATCTATATTCCCCCACAGGTTTTTAAAAAGGGCAAAAAAATACCGTTTATTATATCAAAACATAACAGTTACTGTTTTTTTTACTTTTGCGCACCCAGCATTGTTCATTGACGCAGCTCACTAAATCTTTTAAAAGCAATTCTAAACACCCCCAGGTTTAATTGAAAGGTGCAAAAATAAAACCTTATTATACCAAAACAAAACGTTACTGTTTTTTGACTTTTCGACCCAGCATTGTTCTTGACGCAGCATCTACGTAAATCTAAAACAGCAATTCATTTCACCAAAAGGTAATTGAAAGGTGCAAAAAATACCGTTATTATACAAAAAAATAAAAAGTTTCGTGTCCTTTTCCCACTTTTTAAACGGGGGAGACGGGTTTAAAAGGCATCTATCCCCCGGAATATAGTCCAATTTTCCGTGAAAACAAATGGTGGTTTAAAGACTCCTTTTTCCGGCATTTTTAAAACTGGGGGGCAGCAGGTTTTGGGGGCATCTGGGCCCCGGACAGGTATAGTTTAATGTCCAGTTTTAAAAATAAAATGGTGGGTTTAAAGACTCCTTTTTCCGGGACTTTTTAAAAAGGGGGGGCATGCAGTTGGGGCTCAGCGTGGCCCAGGACAGGGATAGTCAATGTCCAGTTCAAAATAAATGGTGGTTAAAAACTCCTTTTTCCGGACTTTTAAATTGGGGGTCAGCAGGGTTTTAAAGGGGCATACTGTGGCCCAGGAAGGGGCGTATATGTCCATTTTAAATAAAAAGGTGGTTGAAAGACTCCTTTTTCTGGGACTTTTTAAACTGTGGGTCAACAGGTTAATGGCATTTTGCGGTACAGACAATATATTAGGGGCCAGTTCAACTAAAAGGGGGGGTTTAAAGACCCCTTTTGCGGGACTTTTTAAATTGGGGTTCCCCAGGGTTTGGGGGGCTCAACCCGGGGGCCAGGAAAGGGAATTCAATTTTCCAGTTTTAAGTAACAAAAAGGTTCAAATCAAAAATGCCTTCTGGCACTTTTTAATTTGTGGGTATTCAATTTAAAAGGGGCAAGGGGTGGTCAAGACGGGGTTTGTGAATGGTCTGTGACTTTTTTTCGTGACTTTTAAAAACCTAAGGTGTTGCCAAAAATGTTAACACTAAACCCCTTTGACTGTTTTTTGGATGTTAATTTAGCTTTTTCCACCTTGTTTGGGTTAATAATTTAAGGTGTTTGTTGCTCTCCCATAGACCTTTTAAAGGTAATCGCCAAAAAAATCAAGCCCCTACGAAAAAACCCTTTTCGATACGGCCGACTAAAAAACTATCCCCTCGTCCTCAATAGCCAAAAGCAATCGCTTTAAAAACTACTGTGGACGGGTACATTACAGGAAAAAGAAAGACCTCCTGACTACTGGGAAAAACATTTTTCGGCCCCTAGGGCAGGAGGTCATTGTTTCTATACTCCCAAACCCCCACCGACTGAAATAAATTTAAAAAATGCATTCTTAGGGGAAATCATTACTTTAAAAAACCCTAAATTTTAAAAAGAAAAAAAGTTTAAAACCCCATTTTAAAAAAACCCTAAAAAATGAATAAAAAAATTTTGCCCAAAATTTTTGGCCATAGAGAACCAAATTTAAAAAAAAAAAAACAATGAACCTTTCAACCCCCCAACAAAATATAAGAGTTATAAAAAGTAGCTGTTAATCCGGCTTTAAAGAGTCCCCCCTTTTTTCCAATGGATGATAGGTTCATTTTTACTCGCCATAGAGCAATTAAAAACCAATATGGTTTTTGGGGTTTTAAATTTTCCTTATAAAAGTATATTCTGTAACTAACAGGGCTGAAGAATTTCATGATGACGATGGTGCTGTATGAATGTATGTAAAATTTTAAATTTTCCCATGGAAAAATAGGTATAAATGTAATTAGTCAGGATACTAAAACCTCTGAACCAAAAAGTTTTAAGATAAAAATTACCTTAATGACTATAGAAATCAAACAGAAAACCAATGTGCCTGTTGCTAAATAGCTTAATCAACCCTTCCCGATTTAAACAAAAAAAACCCCTTAAAAAACTAAACAAACTTTTTTATTTATTTTACCCCCGTCGGGCCCCCATAAGTTCAGGAAGAACCTCTTGGGGGCCCTTTTACAAAAATGTTCCCACTCCTAAAAACCCGGATGACAATTTTGGGGAAAAACAAACCCACAGGGTTTTTGGGGCAAAAAAGAAACGGGGCAGTTTAAAAACCCAGCAGCCCTCAAAATAAAAAAAACCCCTTGATCTTGCACTCACTGAAAATTTGGGAAACAAAACAAAGAAGGCTATGTAAAAATTTTGGATTCAGTAGGGAACATAAAGGTTTTACCCCCCCAACTATGAAGGGGTTTGGGTTCAGCCGGGAAAAAAAAAGGCGCCCCCCCCGGCTATTAGGGGTTTGGGTTCAGCAGGGAAAAAAAAGGGTGTCCCCCGGCTATGTAAAGGGGCCCCGGGATTTGGCCCCAAACATAGAAGGGTTTTAAGGGTTTGGTTCAGCAGGAAGCAGAAAGCTTTTTCCCCCAAGCTTTTGTAGCTGATGTTGAATACCAATCGGAAATTTTTGGGGTGGGTAATAAACAACCCTATCTTCTCTCTGGAAAAGCCCAAAAATCAAACCCATGGCCGGGGCTTTCCCTCCCGCACAAAAAAAATTTTTTTGGGAACTGAAAGATAAAGGAAATTCAAGGAAATCCTCCCTAAAATAAATTTTCCCCAAAATTTTTGGGTCTATTTTGGGGGTCCAGAACTGGTTAAAAAAAAAAAGCTTGGGTTTTTGGGTTAATTTTGAAACAAAAGGACAATTTTTGGTTTGGATATTTTTAAGCTAAGTTCTGTTTTTCCCCGGGGCAGGGGACTTTTTGGGGGAAAATTTTTGATGATGCCTTTTTTTTTCCCCCATCTCCCACAGATGGCTATCCTGTGGGAAACATCTTTTACCCTTTAATTGAGGTATGTAGGGTCTTACTTGTAGGAAAAATGAGGGGTCATTTCCCTTTTTATTAAAAAAAATCATTTTTATCATAAATTTTTAAACTGGGCCCAAAAATTTTCAAAATGGATGAATAAAATTTTCCCCGTAGGTTTTCCCAAATTTTGCATCCATTCCCGGGAAATTTTCCCCCATATTATGGTTTTTTAATTTTTCCCCCTTGGGGCCCCCCAAAAAAGGGCAGGGAAAAGGAAACCCCTGGGGGGAGGGGGGATTTTTTTCACAAGGGTTTTAAAAAAAAAAAATTCTGATTTCCCGTAACAGGGAAAATATTTAAACCCCCCAGCCTGCCTGCAAAGTGATCTGGGGTTGTTTAAAAAACCGCCAATCATGCAGTCATCTCCTTCTTTGCAAAAACCGTAAGATTTTTCATCTTAGACCCGCCCACCCTCTATCTGTAAAAGGGGAAAAATTTTGCTCACACGGGAAAGCAAAAACCCAAAAAAAAACCCTTTGGGGTCGCAGCTTAAACCCGCATGGGACTAAGGCAAACCCAAACCTGCGACACCTTTCAAAATAAAATTGGGGGCCCAACAAATTTTCAAGAAAAAATTCCCCAGTTAAAAGACATTTTTTTTTTTTATTGTTTTCACATTAACAAAGGCTGCTTTTAAAAAAGAAAAGTAGCCTGGTATTAAACAATTAAAACCCTATGGGTTTAGTATAACACGGTAAAATGCACATTCAGGGGGAAATCCCGAGCCCCCAACCCCACAAAAAAACATTTCACTATAAAAGTGTATGTCCAAAGGGAAACTTCCTTGCTGTCAAGGGAAAAAAAACCGCCCTTTTTTACATATATAATTTCTAAAAAATATTAAAGAAACCCAAAACCTGCTTTCATCTTACAAGGAAATATTTGTAAACTAGTCAAGAAAATTCCCCCCTTTGAGCTAAATTTTACGAAGCAATGAAATTCCCCAAAGTAAAAGTGAAAATTTTACAATGCCCAAAGGCCAGGGGGGTTTGCTAGGCATTTTAAAACCCGGGGCAAAAACCCCGAATTTAACTGCTGGGCCCCGAACCCCGCAGGGGGCCCCCGGGTTCTGTTGTAAGCCTGGAGCGCCCGATGACTTTTTTCCCAAATTTTTTGGCACATACAGGTGAAACTTCCATTGGGGAAAAGAGTGGGAAACCCCCCGCTCCGGGGGTAATTTTCTGGGGGAGTCCCGGGACAGGGGAAACAAAAAGTTTAATTTTCTGTGCAGGAAAAAGAAGGAGCCAGCGGGAGAAAGAAAAGAAGTACGGGATTTTTATTTTACTACCCTTTCAAAAAGTTTTTAAAAAAGGGCCAAGTTTCCCTGCCCCAATATAATGGGGGCCATGTTTCCCTTCCCCAGCAAAAATGGGGGACCCTTTTTACCCGCCAAACTTTTAAAGGGGACCAATTACCCTTTCCTACCCAAAAAATGGGGCCAAAAACCCCTGTCAACAAAATTTTCTTTGGGGCCCCTATTACCTGCCCCCCTATTAAGGGGGGCCATTTTAAAAACCTGCCAAAACATAATGGGGGGGAAAGTTTTACCCTTTTTAGGGGGGAAATTTGGGGCCCCGTTAACCCCCGCCCAGCAATAATGGGGAAAAAATGTTAAACCCCCGCCAAACAATAATGGGGGGAAAATGGGAAACCCCCCTGCAAAATTTTGGGGGCCATGTTTTCCCCACCCAACTATAAAGGGGGCCATATTACCGACCTCTCAATATACTGGGGCCAAATTACCTTCCTATCTATATACTTAGGGCCCTTTTTTTTTTTTTTTTTTCCCAAAAAACGGGGACCCCTATTTTCCCCACCTATCTAACTGGGGGACCTATTACCTGCCTAGTTTTTAAATGGGGGGGCCCCATTACCCCCCTACATGTCTGTGAGTTCCCCATTTACCGATTTTATACGTTTGGGGTCCCCATTTTTCTACCTTAAAAAGTTCTGGGGGCCCTAAAAAAATTTTTCCCCACCTATTTGTACTGGGAAAACCCTTTACCTACCTAAAATTTCTGAGGGGCCCTTTTTACCTTTCCTAAGTATACGGGGGCCCTTTTTTCCTAATGTTTTACTGGGGGTTTCCCCAAAAAAACTATATATTAAAAATGGGCCCCCAAATACTAAAAATACGAGGGATCCTATTTCCCAAAACTACAAAATAGGGACCCTATTATGTAAAAATAAAACCTACTGGGGGACTCTAACCCTTTTATACCTACCTACAGGGGGGGCATAAAGCCTATATACCTACCAAAAGGGGGAGACCTATAAACGTACCTACTGGGATGGGTCCCCCTTTTAAACCCCCCTAAATTTTTAGCTTTTAAAGGGTGATAAAGTGACTTTCCAACCCCCACAAGGGGAGACACCTTTTCTTTTCAAAAAAACCCCCAGTAAAAGGTTTGGTATATAAGTTGCTTTTAAAAGTGATGAATTTTAGAATGTTTGTGTGGGAAAAACGCAGAGACGGGTTTGGGCCCGGGGGAAAATCATCATTGGGGTCTGGGCTGGATGGAGAAGAGAAGGGGAAAAATGAACGCTCCACCCAAGAAAATGTCCCCCTTTGAGTAACTAAAAGAAACTGTAGTGGGAATCACTTTTAAAAACTGCAAGCCTACATACAACTAGTTTTCTGGTCACTGTAAAGGCGGTGGGATATGTCTTCAGAGCCTGGTACAAACGGAAAAGTCACAAATTGGGGGTCGCGTTCAGTCCCGGGGAAGGGTTTTTTTGCCTTAAAATAGTATTTGGGGGGTTGGGTTTTTTAGCCTTTTTTTTTTTTTTTTTAAATTTAAAATGATAAAGTCCTTTGGGGAGAAATTTTTTTCCCTTTCTAAGGGGTAATTTTAAAAATTTATTTTTAAAAAAAAAAGGAGACACTTTCATACATAGGTTTAGCAAATTTTGAAAAGTTTAAAATTTTTCATTTCTGAATTTTTCCCTTGGGACATTGGGAAACGAGGAGAAAGGACAGGAAAACTTGTGGAATAAGCAGAAAAAAAATGACAGGAAAAAATTTTTTTTTCTCGAAAAATACATTCTGCAGTTCACAAATTTGGGTGAAAAATGCCCTGGGGAACCCCAAAACCCAAATAACAAAAAATTAAAAACGAGGGGGCCCGGGCCACAGATGTTTTGGGTTTTGCAAATCCCCTGGGGCCCTGGCAGCCAACACTTAATGAAAAGGCCCCCCCAGGGCCCCCATTACGGGCCCCTAAATTTCTCCAGCCCTAAAGGGAAAAGGGGATCAAGAAGTCAATCCCATACTGTAGTGCCTTTAAAAACTGCAGCATATATAAAAAGGGACAAAAGGGCCCTCCCCAAATTTAAGTCCCCTCCAAAAAAGGGAGAGTTATAAAAAACAAAAAAATAAATAAAAAAAAAATTAAAAATTCAACCCCCTTTTTCCCATTCACCTTTAAAAAACAAAACATAATTGGAATTACTGTGCCTGTAAAGGCCAATTTTAATCCATAACCAAATTTTTTTATTTCCCCCATAAGGGAAAGCAGTTTAAAAAAAAAAAACAGCAAGACAGAACTAAGGTTTTTTTTTGGGCCCTCCCCCTACCAAGATTTAAAAAAAAGTTTACAGAGCCAAAATTTTTTTTTAAATTTAATTTTTTTTTTACATTTTCGGGGTTTTCCAAGGGGTTAAAAATTTTCTAATTTTAAAAATAGCACTCCCTGGAAAACCACAAATTTTTAAAAAATGAAATTGGAAAAAAATATTATTTCCGTAGGCCCAAAAATGTGAACCCCAATTTTGATTTAGGGTTCTCATTTGCCTTTTTTCCCCCTTTTGTTTAACAAAAACCAAAAAAAATCTGGGGTTATGAAAAAGGACGGGGATGAGAAGTATGTATTTTAAACCATTGTAAAATAGTAAAAAAATGGTCCCGGAAACCCAAAACCTCAAGTAACAAAATTTTTTAGTAAAAAAGAACTTTTAAAGATATAGGGAAACAGTAAAACCCATGGGGGTCAATTGTTGCTAAAAGCTTTTAAAAATTCCCCCTTCTGATTAAGCCAAAAAACAAAACACTGATTCATTCTTTTTTTTTTATTTTTTACACATTGTGGCCTCCCGATAGGAACCCCTGGAGGCAATTTTTTTCAAGCCATTTTTCTTAAACCCCTTTTAACTTTGGAAATGAAATATTTTTCTGGTAAAACCCCCCACATTGGGAGAGCTGATCTGGGGCCCGTTAAAAACCAGCCCAAATCCTGGGAGCCACACAGCTTTCCCTTGATCCTGTGATTGCCGGGAAAAGAAGCAGGATGTCTGAAAGGCTTCCCCCAATTTTTACATAAATGACACTCAATGAACACTGTTTTACCAAAATTGGGAAAGGGAGTTATGGAAAAAACCTTTCTCCCCTGGGTAGCGGCCCCCCATATGCAGCTTCCCGCCAAGACCCATAGGATTTCATGAATAACTTCAAAAAAATCAATTATCAACCTTTATGGTTTTATAGGGACATCCAAAATGGTTTTTTAAATAAAAACTGGGGTTCTATGGGGTTTTTATTGGCCAAAAGGGAACAATTTAACATTGATACAAAGAAGAAAAATTTTTTTGGGCCCCCGACAAGGGGGAATTTCGTGGAATAAATTTTTGATTAAGCTTTTTTTTTTTTCCATTTTGCCAAAAATGGGTATCAAAAGTGAAATTTTTTTTACACAATAGCCCGGAATTTTAGGACCTTACAAAAAATGAAGGAATAAATTTTATTTTTTTTTACCAAAAACATTTTTTCATATTTTTATTGTCCCTGCAACTAAATAAAAGGGGGTCGAGTCTAAAGGGGGGTCCCCAAATGCACGGGTTTTCCCGGGCCCTTTTTTTTACCGGTTTTGGCGGGTTTTTTCAGACCCCTGAAAAAACCGGCCGAAAAAATTTGCACAATTTGGGCTCTATGGAAAACCCTTTCAGCAGCCCCCACTGCACAGGTTTTTTCCCTGGGAGAGAAAAGGGCCCCCCCCCACCCTCCTTGCGGGGGTGGGGGCGGCCGCAAAACAGGACAGATAACCGTCCCCCGGCCAAAACCACCCAAACCCCCCTCCCCCCCTTTTTCACCAGAGGGGGACCATAAAGCAGGTTGGAAAATTGGCAAATTTAAAAACAAAACCCCAAAGGTTGGGGGGCCATGGGAAAAAACCCAAATTTCACCCCCATTTCAAAAGACGCCTATTTAAACAATAAAAGGGAAATCGTCCCCAAAAGGGAGGCCCCACCCCGGAAAACCCTTTACTTAAAAAGGCCCCCCGGTGCTTCCCTGAAAAACTTTGGGGGGGCCCAAAAAAACTAATCCAATGAAAAACCCCCCCAAAAATTCCCCCCCAAAAAAGTCACAAAAATGAGGCCTTTTTTATTTAAAATTTTTTTGTTTAAATTTTTCCCTTTTTAAACTTATTTTTAAATTTCTGTTGGTTCCACTTTTAGTACCAGGGAAACAAGCAGATTGTTTACAGATCACAAGCGCAAGCAAAGAATTTAACGGGCTCACGGCAGAGAGGCAAGAGCGGGGGGAAACCCCGAAACAAACCCCCGAAAACACAAAAAAGAAAAAAAACCCAAAAGAAACATGGGGAAAAGAATACCAAAAAAAAGGGGACAAGTTGCAAAAAGGGGTATGTTTCCAAGAAAGGGGAAAAAAAGTCTTAAAAGGGGCCTCAAAAGCATGGTTTTTCCCCCAAAAGGGGTACAAACCCAACCCCCCGACCATAGCAAAAAGGAAGGGGAGGGAGGAACGGGGGGGAGATGAGTTTATGGGGGCCAGGGCGATGAAGGCAAACATAAGGGATATTTTTGCTCCGGGCAGAAAACCCGAGGTGTGCTTCCGGGGACAATAAACCCCCCCCTCCATAAAGGGTCTCTCTTTTTTAATTTTGCAGCCCAAAAAAAACCTCTTAAAGAGTTTCTGGGAGCATCAATTATTTTCCAGGTTCCCAGGGGCCCTTTAAAGGGCCCCGAAACCCTTCCAGTCAACAAGAAGGAACCATTTTTCCCTTTTTAATTTTTCCCCCTTAGAAAACTCTTTGGGCCTGTAAAAAAGCAAATTTTGGTTTTGAAAATTTTTTATAGGTTTTGGGGAAAATTTTTTAAAAACCAGAGGCCCTTTAAAGGGGAAAAAGGGAAAAGGGAAATTTAAATTGGGGTCCGAAAAAAAAATGTTGCAGGGTTTTCCCCGGGAAAAAAAAGGGTTTAGGATTGGGGGGGCCCTTTAAAAAGGAGAGACATGGAAGTGAATTGGGGGCAAAAGAAGTTGGGTTTCAAAATGGGTTGATGCAGTTAATCCGGGAAGGGACCCAGAGAACTTGGGGAAACTTTTAAAGGACCCCTCCTTTCCCGAAGCCACACAATTTTCACCAAGGGAAAAAAAAATGGGGGAGGGTCTTTTTTTTTTTTTTATTTTGCCCATCCCTTTTGGGATTTGGAAGATTGGGGAAGGGGGTAGATCCATTTTCTTGCCCAGAAAAAAGGGAAAAATTTTCTTGGACTTTTGGGGAAAACCCCCAGCTGGAAAAATCTGAGGTTGGGATCAGAGGGAGCGGGGGTTGGGGAAACTCCCATCGATGGGAAAAATGGTTTAAAAGCACCTCCAAAGTCAAAAATTAAAGATAGTTTTTATGAAAACCTGGGCCCCGGGGAAAAAACTTTGCCCAGTCTGTTGTCTAAAGGGGATAAAAATGGGCAGAGGGAGTTCCTATACCTGAAAACACCCCCCCACTCCCTTTTTGATTGTGGGGTGATAGGCCAATGGGGAAATCAACTTAAAATTAAAAGGGAACTAAGGCTTGCCAAAAAACCTTTAAAACAAACTGTATCCATTTGGGGCACTAAGGGGAAGGGTTTTGACCATAAAATTTTTAATTTTTGGGAAATTTGCAAAGGGGGATGCGACAGAGGAACACACCCAGGTTTTCGAAGGAAACCCTTTTTGAAAACCGGGTTTTGAAGTTCCCCGTAGAATTTAAATGATAAATTTTTTCCCCAAACCCCAGAGCAATGTGGGGCCCAAATAAGAGCTTTTACCATCTATAGACCCTGAAAGAAGGCTACCTTGGCTCACCTGGGGGGAACCTTTTCCCAAATACCTCAAAATGGGAAAATAAAAATTTTTTAAAGGGAAAACCCCCTACAGGTTTTTAGGGTTTTTCTGTCATAATGAGGTGGCACGACAAGGGGCAGATTTAGAACTAATGGTTTGGGCCCCCAAAAGAGGCAGAGCTAAAAGGGAGGTGTGAGAGAAGGGTTCGCAACCGAAGCCCAAACAGCAATACTTTGAAACATCCTCAAATGCTGTTCTTGACAAATACCTTAAAAGGGCCCCTGTTTTTCCCGAAGGTTAAAGCCCTCCCGGGGAGAGGCCACTTTGCCCGGGGTTTCCCTGGCCGTTTTTTAAAAGTTTAACCCGGGCTGAGATTTTGGGGGAAACCTCCCTTTCCCCCCCCCGAGCATAACACAAACATTTCAGGAGCTTCCCCCCCTAAGGACCCCCGGCATTTTATCAGAAATTCCTGGGGGCAGGGGGAGGGTTTTGGGCTTGCGCAGAAACCAGGGAAAGAACACCAAAAAAATTTGGGACAGAAAAACAGGAGTAACTGTCCTAATAAAGGAAAAGTAACAAAATATTTGGGGGTCAGGGGGGGCTGGGCCCTTTAAAAACTTAAAGAACCACACCAAATGGGCCCGGGAAAGCAGTAAAAATGGGGTTTCCGGCCCCCAAACAGAAGGGCTGAAACGGGGCAAAGCGGGGGGAAAAGGGGGGGTTTTCCCGCCTACAGGAAAGACCGACAAAAAAGTGTTCCCTGGTCTGGGACAAGGGGGACTTTGTGACATTTTAATTCCCGGCCAAACCCTTTGCAAAGGGAAGGGAAAAATTTAAACTTACATATAGTTTCTTGATTTTCCCCCCCCCCGTTATTTTTTTTTGATTTTTTAAAAAATTTTAAAGTTTATAATATGAATGTAAACCCGCCCACCCAGCCTCACTACCACAGGGTTTAAATTTATGAAATCAGATAAAAAATAGTGATATTTTTACTAGGGCTAAATTTTAAAAAGGTCCCCCCCTTTTAAGCCAAATGGGGGGGTTCTACTCCTCCATATAATTTTAGTGCTTTTTTTTAATAATAACCCTACTTTTTTTGCAAAGGTTAATACTAGAGAAGGGTACTTTTGAAAAAAGGCTTTCCCAAAATCTGCTTAAAAAAATTACTCTAAAAGGGGGAAGATTTTATTTTAAAGGGGGATAATGTAACTGAGGAAAAAACCCAAATGAAAAAAGAGAGGCGCTCCAGATTTTTTGCCAAGAGCCCCTTTTTGAATAGATTTTAAAAACTGAAAGATGTAAAATAGAAATATAGAGGGGTTTCCCCGTAACAAATGTCCCCTTTTTTAGAAAAAACCCCAGATCCCCTGCATACAATGAATTTTTTGGAACAATTTAGTTTTAAAAAGACCTGTGACCAAACTCCCGACGCCTTTTTAGTAAAAACTTGTTTTTTTTTATGAAATAACAAATTTTGGAGCAACTTCCCAAAACCTGTGTTGTGCCGTTTCCCTTTTTATTCCTCTTAGAAATTTATTTGTAAAATTAGTTTAACTGGGAGTTAAAAATTCCAGCTCTCCCCTCTTTTGCTTAAAGCAAAACAACTTTCCCATCTTCCCCCCTATATACCCATTTTAAATTTCATAACCCTTTTTTAATACTGCAAAAATAAAAAAAAAAGACAAAACAGGATGGGATTTTAAAACACAACTCCAGGGCCCGCACCTAAGGGGAAAAAATACAAAAATTAAAAACTAGTAAAAACAGATGCAAATTTTGCCCCCCCTTTCCCCCCCCCCCCAACAAGTTTTGGGAGTAACAGCGTCTTCAAGGGCCCTTTGGGGGGAAAAATTTGACATGAGACCCCGGGAAAACGCATTGTTACAGTGAAAAAATTTGGGGGGAAGGGGGCAAAATTGCATCTGTTATTAATGAGCAATCCCATTAATGCACTGTACTCAGTTGTGCCCGGATGTCTAACCTGTAGCTACACTGCACAAATAATTTATATTACGCACATTGCCTTAAAATTGCTGGTATAATTGACAGCAATTAGTCTAATATTATATTTGTATAGGGCATCCTGTAGGTGCAGTCATGGGATCATGATTTCAATCATATCCTGTTTTCTCTCTTTTTTATTTTTTACACTATTATAAATTATGCATTAATTAGTGGTATATAGTAGGAAGTTGGGTTGTTGTTTTGCGTTTGAGCAAAATAGTGTTGATTTATACCAGGGGCGTAACTAGAGAAGCCAGGGCCCCAAAGCAAACTTTTGGATTGGGCCACCCCCCCCCCCCCATTGCCCACCTCCCTGACCATGAACATTTACCAGGACATGCTGTTAGATAATGTAGATAATACAAAGGGTAAATATCTCACCATACATCTCACCATCATACTGCTACCAATCAAATCCACTATACCAAAACCAACATTACTAATAACCCTATTACATAGGAACCTGATTATATCGCCAGAACATGACCACAAAGTGACTGAATAATACCCCTACACTATTACTGATCAGTACACAAAGACCAATATAACCGCCATATAGTGACCATATAGTGGTATATACTAGTGTACACAGGCTCTGCAGACTGTATATTACCTCCATACAGTGACCATATAGTGGTAGATATCAGTGTACACAGGTGCTTTGCAAATAGTTTACTTACATTTAAGGCCTCACAGGTGGCATCTTGTCTGAGGAGTCGTTCACTTTCCCTTTTCTACTCTGTTCGGTGCACACCTCCATGATGACTTCCTCCGTCCACCACTCGTCCCTGTTCAATTTACAACACAAATACCTGAGATTCCTCACTTTTTTTAATCATTTTCCCAAGTGAGTGCCCCCTCCCCTCATATACAAACTCCCCATTTATAATGGCCCAAATGGTAAGAATAAGCCCCCTGGTAATTATGGGGCTCCCCCAGTCGGTAGTAGGTACAACGGGGCCCCCGGGCGGTAGCTAGGTACTTAGCACCCACCGGGCAGTAGCTAGGTACTTGGGTGAGATGTAGGCAGCTTCGGCCCCGGGCAGTAACTTAGGTTTCCTATGTAGGTAGAATGGGGGCCCCCTGTAGCTTAGGCCACCCCTGTAGGCAGAATAGGGCCCTCTGTAGATTAGTGCCCCATTGTAGGCAGAAAAGTCCCCCCCCCCCGTAGGCAGAATAGTCCCCCCTGTAGGCAGAATAGTTCCCCCTGTAGATTAGGCCCCCCTGTAGGCAGAATAGTCCGCCCCCCTGTAGATTAGGCCCCCCTGTAGGCAGAATAGTCCCCCCTGTAGATTAGGGCCCCTTGTAGGCAAATAGTCCCCCTGTAGCAGAATAGCCCCCCGTAGATTTAAAACCCCCCCGTAGGGAAAAATTTCCCCC
>JAODAL010072654.1:0-15026 GCA_025379985.1 Phyllomedusa bahiana
ATTTAAATTTTTGGGGGTGAGCTTAATACAATCTTTGATAAAAAAACTTTAAACTAAGAGCCCCGGGTTTTTTTCATATTTTCCCTTTACATAATCTTTTCCAATATTCCTATATACCTTGTTTGTTTCATTAGTTTTAGTGTCCACTGATATTTGTTTTAGATATATGCTATTGCCTTTTTCAGGTGCACCTATGCTTACTTTTTTAAAAATTTAAAAGATGTCAGGGCCAATTAAAATTTTTGGGTAAAAAGGGGTTTACAGGGCATCTTTTTTAATACTTGTATCTTAGAAAATTGTACGATTTCCTGTTATATACATAATCAGTAAGACATTATAAAGCAGACAACCCCTTTAACGCATTAGCATCCCACTGATAAATCTAAGATTAAAGCTCACAGATGCTAAATAACAGTCATAATATTAGTGGGAACCGCTTGGGATCACTGAATATCCTGGATTTTAAAGGCCCAATAATAATACAAAAATAAGGGGACACATGGAATAGTTTATTTTATTTTCTGGGCTGATTTTTCTTTAACAAACATTTTCTAAAACTGTGCTGACGAGAATTTTTTTCAGTACAGCACGGGTTGCAGTTTTACATATCAAATGGACATTGTCATGGTGCTGCCCCTATTATTGGTGGTACTGAAGAATTCTTCCATCTTAAATGAACGCAGTGAATTTTTTTTTGGTCATTAAAAATTGGTTTACGGTGTAAAATATAGCCAGTGATATTGCTTACTGTCAGCTGTATAAGATGATATTATAAAAGACTCCATGCTTTTAAAGCTTACATGAAGTCAGTGTCTTCATGTTTTTCTATGGAAAAAAATATTGAGCACCCAGGAAGTGCAGAGACATTAGTTTCCCAGGTCCCCCACGGAAAACGTTTTGTTTTTCAGGAACTTGGAGTACACAGGTTAGGGTGCTTTCACACAGTGCGTTTTTGGTGCTTTTTTGATTTTTTTTGTGAGGAAGGCACGCAATTATGGTATACATTGCTGCAAAAAAAAAACGGGAAAAATGCATTTTCCGCAAATTTTTGCCGCGATCTTTTTGCACAAGTACACATTAATTTTCTGTGCCTTACTGACAAAAAACCATCAAAAACGCACCCAAAAAAGCACTGAAAAAAAAGCACCCCTTTCATGACCCAACGGAAGACGTTGTGGCGGTCAGAAATACTGATTCATGCTGAAAAAACAAAAAATTGACATTATGCACACCTAAAGGATTTTTAGTGGGCTATGAAAAAAAGGAAAACCCAAAGTGGTCTATTAGGGTGTTTTCACATGGGACGTTTTTGATGTGTTTTTTGAAGCGTTTTTGTGCAGGAAGGCATAGCAATTAATGCTTTACATTGCTGCATAAAAAAGCGTCAAAAAACGCGTCAAAAATGCACCGTGTGAAAGCACCATTAAAGGCCAAAAGGAACGTAAAGTAGCCTGATTAATATTTAAAAGTTTTAAAATCAATAATCTTTTTGTTTGTTGTGTTTTTTAGGAAATATTTATGCATCTTTTGTGCTTACCATATGCATGTAGATAAAGGTTATCTTCTCCGCATTCATACAACCCATTTTTATCTGAAGAATAATTGTCCAGGGTGTGTACCTCTCCACTTGAAATTGTATCTTTGCCTCTCTTCAGATCGGTAAGTCCAGCTTGAGGACAGGTAATTTTCACTGAAAGTCCTGAGATCTGAACCTGGAAATTGTGATTTGCTTTATTGCCATCTGTTGTAATATGAGGAAAAGCAATGAGTTTACATACAGACTTAATTAAATTAAATATATGAACCCGGAGATAAAGATAGCAGACAGGAAATGATGTGTTGCGTCATTTTAATCTGTTTTAATTAAGCATTAAAAAAATATTGTGAAATGTCGACATTAGAGCAATAACATAAGGGGCCTCATGTATAAAAACTGTCTAGCAGTAAGACTGTATTTGTTGCCCACAGTAACAGATCAGAGCTTAGCTTTTATTTCTTAGCCGCTCACTGCTATTTAACGTACTGGTACGTCATAATGCTGGTAAGGTTGTATGGAATGAGATGACTCGCTGAGCCCGCTCCATACGCGGTGGGTGATGGCTGATTGTTTTTAAAGCCTACACTTGCTGCTAATAGCTGGGAATGGAGACGACTCCAATCCCTGCTCTTTAACCCTGAAGACGCGATGGCGTCTAAATGAATGCAGAACAATGCTGCACACTTTTTCTCACTTTGATCAGCCCACCAGGACGAGTTCACGGAGAGCCGATCAGTTACTATGGCAGCTGCAAGCCTAACCAGGGCTTCCATAACTGCTATGTAATCGCTTCTGTTACTTCCTATCTTAGGTATACCCTTCTGCATTATTTACATAATGCAGAAGGGTGTACAAGCAATCGTGCCCCATAGTGGTCAAGTACCCTGAGGGGACTAAATGTTAAGGGAAAAAAAAAGTTTTTTTAAAAATATAAAAAATTTTAAAAGTTCAAATACAACATTTTCCAATTTTTAAATAAAAAAAAAAAAGTTACTCATAATTGGTATTGTCTGATCTATTAAAATATAACATAATTTACCCTGTACGCAGAACACCATAGAAAAAAAATGTCAAATACCAAAATTGCATTTTTTGTTCATTTAACGTCTGCTAAAAATTGGAATCAAAAAGTAGCATTTATCCCAAAATGGTACCTATAAAAACTACACTTCAGCCTGCAAAAAATGCCCCCTATATCTCTCAATCTCATGTTAATACCACAGAGATTGGGGTACCTTAAGGACTTCCCCCTTCTGGTTGTTTGGACCCCACTGGTGACCTCTGACATTCGAGATGGAGCTGCATCGATGACATGGATCTATCGTGGACCTGCTGTGGCCTATTGAGGGTTGTGTGTCTACCCTCCCTTCCCCCCCTTTTTTTTTTGTTTTGTTGTGAGTTGTTTGTTTTGTGTGCTTCTTTTCAGACTTTTATTTGTTCTTCTACTAAGGATTACTTGAGTGTTACCTGTTATTGGCATACTGAAACTCTCCGTTATTATCACATCGCCCGTTTTGCCAGGCGTTCATGTCTAATTGTTAATACCATACAGTGATTGTACTATTTATATTTTTGAACTTTTGTTCCTGGTGTGTGGAATCCTCTGCACAAGTTCCTCCTTGTTGTATACGATTTCTCATTTTCTTTGTTTCTGTAAACATTATGCATCACTTGTTTCCATAACTTTATTACTCAATAAAACTGTTCTTGAATTTAAAAAACAAAACAAAACAAAAACAAACAAAAAAAAGCCTCCTCAGTGAACTCGGTAGGTGGAAAAACAAAGAAGTTATTGGTCACAGAAAAGTTAAAGGGGTTTTCTCACCATGCTGTTTCACAAGTAGCTTTACACTCACTATGCCTTTGTCAGGCTGTGGGTGGGTCTATAGCAGTGATTAGCATATTTAGCTCATTTATAACTAACTGAGGGTTACAGTGACAAAAGTGAGGAGATTTAATCTGTAGTAAATAAACAAATCGATAGTAAACACTGCTCCAAGGAGTGAAAACAATTACCTATCAAAGGTAAACAATCTAATCTTGTTAGAGATAAAGATTCTGCTCCGTCTGACCATGGTGACTTCACACCCTGCTCTCGGTCTAGTAAGAAAGGGAGATATGGACGGTAACCTAGAGATACATATGTGCACTCAGAGCAGATAAATGCTCTCTTATCTCCTGACCAGGGCAATATCAAAAGAGCAATATATATAGTAAAAATCTTCATTTACAGTTCCCTACATGTTGAAAGCTAATCATTGTAATGAGAAAACCACTATACATTTTTTTCTCTGCAGATTCTGACATGCATTCTACATTGGAATAAAAGTGAAAACCATTTGAAATCTGCATCCATTGTTTTTAAAGGGAATCTGTGCCATAATTCATGCCATGTGAACTAATGCATGGATTATTCTTTATACAAATACTTATATCACACCTATATATGGGTAAAAGTTTCATCAGACATCTTATAAGCATCATCTATTGACATAAGCTGGTAACACGGACCAGCGAAGATAGAGAGATAATCCTGAGATCCACACAGTGCACAGGTGCCCCCATATACAGGTCCAAGCTTCACCAGGCATCTTATCAGCATCATCTATCCGTAACATCAGCTGGGAGAAGGGGCCAGCGAGATAGAGAGATCTACCTGGGGTATCTACACTGTGGCGGCGAGGCATCCCTCTATAGCCCACAGGTACAGCTACTTCTAACTTCACAGCAAACTTTCCCAGCTTATATCTTACTTGAAACAAATGCCTGCGTAGCCAAGTGTTACGCAAGCTGACAGATCAGTACTTTTCCAGTATAAGGCCTCCCTCCTTCGAATGGCCAGTTCTTAAGAGGTTAACCTGGCACTGGAAAAAACCCATGACTTGATGCCGAGCAACCCTGAATCAGGAACACCTGGGTTCCCATGATTTCCCTCTAAACATCGCTGGGTAGTAATTGTTTACACCAGCACAGAGCTATGAGGCTACTCAGTACAGCGCTCCCACAACAACAAAGTCATGTGAGAGACCCTGATAACAAACCTCTGTGTCAATATACTGTTTCTCACTAACATTTACCAAGCGCTAGGAAAATTACAGCTTAAAGCCTGGCTATTATCATCTATAATTCTTAAAGTGATACTGTCAATATGGATTCCGGATGGTCAATAAATCTCTTATCACTACAGGCAGCCTCAAGAGCTTCTGATGAGAGCTGCTTGTATACTTCAGAGACCATGTGACTGCATTGTTGGAACTCATCCACCTTAGCCTTCTTACGGCCCAAAAATATGGAATCCAAATTTAGTATATGTACTGCCAAAGGGATCACCCTAATGTTTTAAAGTACACAGTATCATGGTCCCTTCAGTTTCAGTGGCCTCAGGATACAATATTTTCAACATACATTAGTCTTTCTTAGGAAATTGTATGTTGAGTCTAGTTTCAACATACAATGTTGCGGACACTGACGATCTGCAGCACATTTGATTGACTTTAGGATTATAAGTTGGCCTCTGGACTACTGACTTTTTCCAACCTTATCTACTATGTTATCCAATATCATAAAACATCTGCATTAGTGCAGTGCATGCAGTGATTGGTGGTCTAGTAGCGCCTCTCTACAATAAAGTGCATTACTACATGTTCTGTACTGCTCTTAACATGTGCCAGGATGAGTGGCTCCTTTGGGCGACAGGTTGGGGTGGTCCAATTTTCTGGTACATTATGTATAAATGACCAAAAAAACTCCTATCCTCTACATAGAATGTATAACATCTTTCTGACGTTATACATTACCTTTATTAGATATCTGCTTAATTTGCTTTAATCTTCATGTTGCATTATGTTGGTGACATTTTGGAGCCTTAAAAAACCAATTAGCAGTTTTCCATAGAGTTTGATTTCAACATACAATGGTTGTCCCAGAACAAATGAATATTGTATGTTGAGATAATACTGTAATTGCATGTCTGCCATCCACTTGAAGCTCATGCACACGGGGCAGAGTGGGGTGCATGGAGCTTGTTCAGTGGCCTATGACGTCCCTATGGCTCCACTCTACACATTACTAAGCACTCTTTAAACTATTTCAAAAACATCCAAGAAAATCTGGCAGTCTCTTGTCCTTTGGTTAAAACTTTGTTCTGACTCTTACAAAAGCAATGATTTACTTACTGGTTTTTGCAGTAGTGTCTATACGCAGAGGGCAATTAATTATTTTAATATGACTATATTCCAAAAAATACATTCGCATACAGGGCTGGATCGCAGCTAGCAACGAGAGACTGGCAAAGAGAATTTCCCGAAACAGGACTACCCCTTTAACACTCCATTAGCATAGACATATTCTTTATTTAGAAAATCCAAGGAGCACAAGAAGGAAATGAGTAGTATTGGAATTATTTTTACTAGAAGGCATTGGAATGGTCAGGCAATTAATAAATCTTAAGGGCTTGTCCCCATGGCCAGTTTTTCAGACGGTTTTACAGACGGTTTTCGGTTTTGAAAGCCATCCGTAAACCGGCTGTCAAACTTTATCACGGACCTTAATGGAAAATCCGAGCAGCGGTCCCTGCTGCACGGATTTTGCACCGGATGGTTTTTTAGACTGCTGGCGGTCCGAAATACATTGAACATGTTCATTCTTCCACCCAGTTTTCGGGCGGAACATGAACCTGTCAGTGTGAAAGGAGAGGGCTTTTCTCCACAAACAGCGGAGAAAAGCCGTCCCCTTGCGGCTGTGTGCACTGCCCCAAAACGGTGCAGATACCAGTTGGATAATCCGAACGGTATTTGCTCTGTGCCATGGGGACATCCCCTAAAAGCATCAAACAGTTTGGAAACGTTATCCTAGCACCATATTCTCACATTCAACCAACTGATGGCGGGTCCATAAATTATTATTATTTATTTCAAAGTGCCATTAAAGAGATTGTCCACCTCAGTAAAAAGTTGATTTTAAAGGGTTCATGGCCCGAAGTAAAATTTAAATAAAAAAAGCTATAATTACCACCCGAGGGCATCATTTTCTATTGACTTCTGAAAAGGGACGTTACCACTGCAGCCAATCAGCGGCACACATGTCCCTAACTTACATCACTGATTGGAAGTGAACAGTAAGTTAGGGGCTTGTGAGTGCTGCAGCCAATTAGTGCCTGTATCAGTGACGTCCCCGGTCAGAAGTGACGTTGTGTCAACAAAAGACCGGAGAGACGCGCCGCTTAAACCAGGAACCAGGGGAAGGTAAGTATAGCTTTGTTTTTTCTTTTTCTTGGGACCCTTTTAAAGTAACTTTTTACTGAGGTGAACAATACCTTTAATTCCGAGGCACTGTACAATTGAAAGGGAAGTCAATATTTATAACTTAAGCCAAGAACGAATACAATAAGGTCACTAAATAACTAACAAAGTGATACAGAGGAAAAGAGGACTCTGGCTAACAATCTACAAGGGTAGAGGAAGGAGACAGAAGGTGAGGGAAAGAGATGTACACATATTAACTATTGTAGAAGAATAGTCTAGATAATTACCTGTTTCCAGTATGTGGTTGGATGGTTGTATTAATTTATAGGCATTATCAATATGTCATTCAGGAACATAATAGTGAACAGAAAAGGAACAGAAAATGTGGGGAAAAATATATATGCTGAATTGTGGGTATCTTACCTGAACGATCTTGATCTGCTGATAATCGATCTGAAACACATAATGTTCATTATTTACTATTTTGTTGGGTATGACTGTCTTACACTCAGAAATTTTTTAACTTTTCCAAATTTTCACAATATTTTGATATTTTTCACAAATAAACAAGGATTGTTTCGACCAAAATTAATTGCTAACTTAAAGCACAATGTCTCACGAGAAAACAATCTTAAATTCACATGAATAGGTCATACCATGGAACAGTTATTCCCGGATAAAGTGACACATGTCAGATTTGAAAAAAAGGGCTTGGTCCTTAAAGGGGTTGTCTCACTACAAGGATTGCTTTTATGTTAAAGATCTTGCAAAAACAAGTCACTTTGCAATATGTGTTCATTAACCGTGTCCTACCTATTCTGAGATATCCCCTCTTGTATGGACTGCATCAGCTCCTGTGGTCACTATAGCTACAGACCTGTTTGATCTCTCCTGATAGGCTGCCAGTGCTGGTCGCTATAGCTACAGACCTGGCTTCTACTGCAACCTAGTAGAAGCCAGTAAATACGCCCCTGAATTCAAATCAAGAAAACAGGACTGTCGTAACATGAATCAATGTAGTGAGACAACCCCTTTAAGTCCAAAACAGGCTTAGACCTTAAGGGGTTAAAATACGCCACATAGTGTTAAAAAATATAGTGCAGGTTTAGACTGTCTAGTCTAACTTTACACCTTAGTTATAAGACTTACTTCATGCCACTAATTGCGGCAGAGTTTCAGTGCATTTTTTGGACACATTTTTAAACCATGCCCTCCTTATGAAGCCACTCCCCTTTTACAGGGACCATATCCCTTTCATCAAACAAAGTCCAGGAGTGTCTAGAAACTGTCTAAGATATCTAATAAATTTGGTGTAAAGCAAGTGTGTCATTATTTTTGGCACCTAATTCTGGTGCAGTTGTCTTAATAAATGTGCCCCAATGATTTTATAAAAATTGGACATTGTTTGAGACCTGTGTTCTGAAAAAGGATTTCATCAGTTGGCACCTCAGAATGTAAGCTGGCCATGCACATTAGCAAGAAACACCAGCAGTGAAACCTCCAGGGTCCAGGAAGGAAAGCGACATCCATTAATCCATTAAAAATAATGTTTTTATTAGAAAAAATAGTAAAAAATCATAGTATATGCCTTACAGGTGCAGGTTCTAATAAAGGAGGTCTGTGACTGCCACTCACTAGATCATAGGAGTTGCATTCTGCCAATTAAATTTAATGGATAAGTGGATAAGCTTGTGTGTCACCATTGCTGTTAAAGTGTATGGGATAAAAAGTAAAAAGAAATGCAGAAAAAATGAAGCAGGCAGCAACTGCTTATACCAAGAGCATCAATATAATAAGATATGGTATCAATATACTTGTACAGCTGTTAATGTTTCTTAGAAAAAAGGTGGAAGCACTTCCAAGAAAACTGACTCTGATCTCACTGGTAGCTGTGGTGAGCTGTGTGAATTCTAGGAAAATTACTTCTCCAATTTTTTATTTTTTTGCAAACATTTTTTCACAAGTAACTGCCAGTGCAAAAAAAGAAAAGTGAGGCATAGAATTAATTATTTGACGTAGGAGACACGGGGTCGAAAAGGTGCTGTAGACACAAAACGGTAGAATATCCTTAATCAGGCCAATTGGTATAGTTGCTTTTATTAGGTGGGTTTAAGCAATTGGAGAAAAATAGGTCACAATTCTGGACATATCCTTTAATCCATTTCTTAGAGATTTTTCTGGCTGTGATTACAACTCTTAGGCTGTGTTCACACGGTGTTTTTTTACACGTATTTTGCAGCGCTGATTGTAAGAGAAAACCAGGAATGAAAGCTACAGACAGAAAAAATACAATGGAACGGCTTGTACGTCTTCTTTGTTTTGGCTTACAATCAGCACTGCAAAATATGTCTCCAAAAAAAATGTAACTAGTCCCCAGGGGAGTTCATAAGGGTGACTTGAATCAATTTTTTACGTGATTCAGCACGAATCCACACAAAAAAAACATCCCAATTATGACTGCAATTCGATTCACCGCTGATTTGACACATCATGGATTTATTGTCAGAGCTGAAAAAGTACTGACAGGTCAAGTAAAGAGATAGATTCAGTGGTGAACTGTAGAGTTCAATCCTCACGTAATATATAGAGGCCTAAATCTGCCTCCAAATTCAGCATCAAATACATGTCCATAATTAAAAATCCACGTCTATTTGCAGGAAGTTTTTTTTTTCTGTGTTAACTATTGATCACTTGACATGTAGTCCTCCCTCTTTGTTACACAAAAAAAGAGGTTCTCCTGCAAGTACAGTTTGTACGACACCATTCTGTGTCCCAGCGACACATAACAACATAATCCGTACCTCAGATGCTGCAAATCTTCTTTTTGGAAAAGGGTGAGAGTTTTTATACCATTTAATCATTGGTGGATAGAAATCTTCTCCTTCATCTTCAAAAAATTGAGGGAACAATCTATCCTCTACTGTAAATTATTAAGAATATTATTAATGACCTTGCCGTTCTGTGACCTCTATTAATGCACCCAACCTGCAGCCTCCTTTTTTATCGGGCCACTGAACTCTGTTATGACTCTTAATATTCTTTATAATTTACGGTGGTAAAATTCCAAAAAATTAAAACCTTAAAAAAACCTCTTAAATTAACTACCTCGTTGAAGCATTGGCGTATTTTCATCCATTTCCTGGTGTCTCTTTTGTTTCCAAGAAAAAGTTTTTTTAGAAACCCAAAAATTGTATAAAAACTACAGATCTAGTGGATATTCATGTTACATTGTGTTATACTAGAATAAAACTATAATTGTTTCATTACCAATAAAAGAAGTTATGTCACCTTTTTTCAAATGCGGGCCCCTCCATTTGTCACGATTTCCACGTTTTTATTTATCATGTGCGTTAATCTGTAATTTTTATATTCTGATACATTATCTGACACTACACCTATTCAAAATTTAGCGAAACTAATTTCTTAATAACAATATTTTTTTTCACTTTTTTACAACTTAAAATTTAAATGGAAAAACAAGTGGCTCAACCTATGACTTAAGGCATCAGTGTATAATAAAGTTTGCTACCTTCCATAATTTAATACACTTGTCTTATATTTACCAAGGCTTTCCCCAAATTAAATACAATAAAATTGAAGATTGAACTAAGACATACAAGAAGAACATAATATAAACTGGCAGAAATCATAATTTCACTTCACAAATACTTAAGTTCAGTAAACATCCCATATAGTCCAATAACTAATAAGAGATTTTAAGTAAATTTTAGTAAATTTGTATAATGTTAGACAATAAAAAGGAAATTTAAAATTAAATAAAACTGTAAAAAAGTCAAGGAAGAGTAAAATATCTGAAGCGGTGGTTGATATAGTGATTTTCTTCATTGTTGCACTCAAGTGGCTCAAAAAACAAATATCAAAAGGAAGAAGGTCTTATAATGTAACCTAGGGGGCCAACAAAAAACAAAGGGTTATTTTCACTTTAAATTTTTTATTTTCCGCTGAAAACTTTTCCTGGGTTTTAAAAAAAAAAGAAGCCTCAATCAGCCCGCCCAAATGAAAAAAAAATAAATAATACCCAATTTTTAAAACTTTAAACATTATTATTTAACATATATCTATTTGTTAAAGAAATAACCTGTCCCTATAACAAACTGAATTTAAGCATTCTTTCTGAGTACAAAAGAGATGATTCATACATTTAAAAATCAGCCTTTTCTTTTTAATTTTTTGGGTTGAATAAATAACCTTTTTGCTTTAAAATTGCTATTTTTACTAATTTCACCCCTTAATTAAATTTTAGGACCCCACACTCAACTGCTTACTCACCAACACATAGTCCAACCAGCAGCAAAGACAGTATGATCCGTGGCTTCATTGTCTACAACTTTTTGCTTTGTACAATAATTAGTATTCATTCGATATAAAACAATTTTTCAATTTTCCTGCGTTTTATCTCTTATATTACTTTCTTTTAAATCCCCTACTTTTTTTTTTTGCTTCCTCCTGTGTTTATGTAATCTTCTTGTGTTCGGTTTCCCCTTTGAAACCCCCCTCTCTCACTGTTTTCCCTCCCTTTTTCTCGATCAGTCATTTCCCTACTCAACAAGTTAACAAGGAAAAAATGTTCTCATGTGTGCGCACAACTAAACCCAGTTACAACCTCATAGATTTTCCGATGTCGTCTTTAAAAATAGGTCTTTCCGGAAATGAAAAGCAACCAATGCTGAACACGCAGACCATCCAAATACCTGAAGGGATGACTTTATCATAGTCAACTCTTGAGGTTTTAATTTTTTTCTTACATTCTTGGTCATCCAACGAGTGAGTTCATTTTGTCATCACCCATTTCACACTCCATTTTATCTACTCCTTCACTGACTGCTTCACAGCAATGATATGTGGTATGCTTGTTAAACATCCTCCATCTTAAATTAGCATTCTCATTTTATAACCCCTTTTTTTTAAAACTCGAACCAACCCAATCTCTTTCCCCAGACATGGGAAATTCAGGATTTAAATTTTATTAAATTTTACAAAACATCACTGCACTCTGATTTTTTGGAACGTTTTTTTAATGACCCCACCTATTATCTGGTGGCTCTCCAAAGTAGTAGAACTATGAACATCAACGTGTTGGTTTTATCAAGGGCCTTTATGCATATTGTCAGGGGTGGGATCTGGTTGGTTCTGTCACGGTTCACGCTGCGCCCCTGCATGGACCGACACGTCCCGGTCTCCTGTGTCCCGGGCCCTGCTCACATCCCCCTGGTGTCCTTGGCTCTTTTGCCACACCTTTCCGGGCTCCTTCCACTCCTGAACCTCACCACCTTGCCCCTCCGTTTCCCGGGCATCCTGTGTCACAGTGCCCCTCTAGGGCACGCGCGCGTCACGCCCCACTTTTAAAGGGTCATATACCGGGCCCCTTTCCCCCTTGACCGTAACCTTGCACAAAAGGAATTTCCTACCTTCACCTTCTCCTTCTTTTTTGTTTTCACACTAAGCTTGACCCCTTGCTGCTGTTCTGCTTTCTATCCAGATTCTACGTTTGGGTTCCTGTTGGACATCTGCCCGCTGCACCAGCCTGCCTACCTCTGTACACTTCCCCTGCACCTACCTGGACGGGCATACTTCACCACTCACCCATGAGCATCCGTTTACCACCTCCAGTGTCCAGCCTTCCAAACCTGCACTTGGGCCCCCACTGCGGTATTCCCCATCTCTCCCTGCGGGGGCCCCGGGGATCCCCTGTTCTAGGACTTTTCTGGCTGTGTGCCAGAGATCGTTACAGTAACGAACTGACCATCCATAGGATCCCCCGGATGACCCTGCCTGACCTGGTAGCTGTTAACCACAGGGCTCCACCGGAGCAGTTGTTCAAAACTCAGACCACACCACCCCTGGATAAGTCATGTCTGCCTGGCATCAAAAAACCTCTGCCCCCACCTGCTGTTCTCTGCCCCCTGCGCCATACCAGCCCCACCTCCCCCTTTCCCCCCATTACCTCGGAAACCCCCCCAACGGCGGGGGCTTCCTAAACCATTGCCCACCCCTTTTGAGGTCCGGGCCCTCATTTTCCACTCTGACCGGCCAAAGGTCGCCTTCATCATCACCTGCTCCATAAGCCTTGGGCCTTCCCCGCCTCTGTGGGAGAGAAGTGATCCCTGACAGGGGACCTCCAGGCTTTCCCTGACGCATTCCGAAAAACTTTTGAGCTACCGGCCAACACATCGCTCGTCTCTCTCTCCCTTCCGTAAAGGCGACTCCACCGTGGGCCATAAGCCCCCAGTTCCGTACCCTGCCTCGGGCTTGCCTGGGCAATAGGCCCCTTTTTGCTGCCTTGGGAGGCTCGATGGACGCATCAAAAGGGCGAGTTAGCCCGGGTTTCGTGATCACCCACCACCCTGGGCGACCTCATCCTTTGGCTACCCGGGAAACACCGTTTTGCGGAGAGGGGTTAGAGCTTTGCCAACAAACCCGTTCCCCCTCCTCCAAATCCCCACGCCTTGTACTTGAAACCTCGAGTCCACCCCGCCGACCCGGTTTCCACAAAACGAGCCCATGGAAAAAAACCGCACTCACTTTTTACGGGGGAACGCACCCCGTCGACGCACCAAACCTGTGCCTGTACTGTGGGGTACCCTCATTACCCAAGAACTCCCATCCGCCCGCGCCCCCGGAAACCTCAGCACCATGGGGTTGTGGGTGAAGTTACCCTAAAAAACGGGGTCCTCTCCCCTTTACCACTCCATTTCCCCACTTTTTCTCTGGGATCGTCGAATCCTGCTCTTTTTGGACCCGGCTCTTCCGAGAAAAATTCACCACCCCTCCCTACTGAGAATTTTGCCTGCCTTTTCCCCTGGAAAAACCCCAAATTTTTTATCCTTAAAGGGGAATCCTGAAGGAGCCTCCATTCCAAAACCCCCTGTGTCTCTACAAATTTGGAGGTTCCCACCCGGGACATCTCCCTTTTACTCCTCCAATTCTTCTGCTCCATCTTGCTCGGCTTCCAGGTTTCCCCTACACAGTCCCCTCCTGGGTGGCGAAAAGGAAAATCGTCCAATGGGGGGAAGCATTGCACTCTCACTGCCTCAAGCCCCCCCATCTGGGGCCCCTGCCCTCCCGTTTTTCTGCCCTTTTTTTCGCTGTGCCCGGGGGAAGATTCACATCTGCAAAAGAGCCTCGGGTTTTCAAAACACCTTGACTCCCACCCATCCCACCCCCTGCCCACGTTTTTTTGCTTCTTCCCCCCAGTCCAAAAATTTTCCGGACTCTCTGGACACCTCCTCTACGACATTCCCGGATACCCCAGAGGAGGTGCTACCCCCCAACCGTTTTTTGGGTACCCGGGTGCCCCAGGGGAGGCTAAAGGGGGGGTCTGTCACGTTCACGCTGCGGCCCCGCTATGGGCCACAGCGTGCCCGTGCTCCTGTGTCCCCGGCCGCTGCTGCGACATCCCTGGTTTCCCGTCTTTGCACACACCTTCCGGCTCCTTCCCCTCCAAGCCTCACCACCCGGCTTCCCCACTTCCTGCATCCTGTTGCACACGTGCCCCCTAGGGGGACGCCGCGTCACTGCACCCCATTTAAAGGGGTCATATACCTTGGCCCCCGCCCATGACCTGTAACCTCTGGCTAAAAGGAACTTTTTACCCCACTCTTCTCATTCGTTTTTGTCCCTTCCCGCACTAAGCTGACCCCTTGGCGCTGCAAATTCGCTGTTCATCCAGAAACATACTCTTCGGTTTCCCGTTGGACTCTGCCGCTGCACCAGCCTGCCCCACCCCTTACATCTTTCCCGCTACCTACCTGGACTGGCATACGTTCACCGCTACACCTCACTGACAACCGTTTTTCCCGCCTCCATGTCCAGCCTTCCGACCTCCTTCGGGCCACCCACTGCGGTATTCCACTCTGCCTGCGTGGCCCCGGGATCCCCTGTTTTTAGGACTTTTCTGGTGTTGGCCCGAGATCGTTACAGTTCTTTGGTTCCCTTGAACCAGTTGTTAAAATAACAGGTGGTTTGAGGGAACCGTGGAGAAGAGGTACCCCTGACCAAGTTCAACATGGTCTTTGTTGTAGGGGGCCCATTTTTTTGTGGTCCCCCGTAGTATGACATGGGTGGACAAGGTTCAAACTATTTTTTAATCTAAAGAGATTAACCATTTCTTTGCTGAAGTTGGTCTAGATTGGTGGTCTGATTATACTAGTACATTCATTTTAAAGTCTAAACCTATGTAAGGTCCTAAATACCTATTCTTTTGATCTACTAAGGGCCCAAAAGGC
>JAODAL010072655.1:0-15026 GCA_025379985.1 Phyllomedusa bahiana
AAAATAGGAAATCATCCTTTTCTCCCCCCAGAAAAAGTAGAGTATTGCGAAAGGGGTTAGCCCATGTGTCCCAGGGTTCTGTAACCCTACCTAAAATTGGTAACACTGAATTACAGCATCAAGGGTTAAATAGATGTGCTTTACCCAAGATGAGTGTTTTCCCCCTGTAGTATTGGAGAATATTCTGCAAAATTGTGTGGAAAAATTGACGTCTGTACTGCAACAACAGTCAATTGCGTCCTTTGTGGTTTACAGCATATGTTTAAAAGGACCCTCCGGGAACAAAAAAACTGTTAGTAAGAGTGAGACTGGAAATGTAAGGGTTACTGATACTAAACCCATGTGGTTACAACCCCACTCTGAGAACATTACTCTGGTTTAAAGCACGCTTTAGAGTCACATGGGCGACCTAAGCAGGCTCTTGTGGAACTAAAACTGAAGTACTTGCTTGCTGCCCTTTTAGTTTACTATGAAGCGTGTCCAGGTTTGCCACATGTTTTAATATTAGTTGATCAGCCAAATTTGGTTGAAGAAATACCAAACCGTTGCCAGGTTGATGCACATTGAAAATAGTGGTATTGTTCGATCCAACTGTACAGCCAACTCAATTTACCACCCTTTAAAGGTCTCCCATTGGATCCCTGCTGGGAAAAACTGCACATTGAGGATAGAATACCCCTGCTAAGTGGAAAGAAGGTGTCGTAAAGGTTGCTAAGAAGCATGAAGCTGTTTCAGGAAAAAACAATCCCACATTTTTTGGGAAAGAAAGAGGGCGATCTAACATACACTACTGTGTCCTACCTACCCTTTTAAAGAAAGAATACAAGCCTTTTAAAACAGCCATGTACATGCATATAAACAGAATATTTGAATGACATGAAAGACACTAAACCATAATTTGTGAAAGCATAACTCAGCAAAAGAGTCACTTATTGCAGACCGAAGGGCACTACCTTGGACATGGGGTTTCAAAACTCAAGGAATCCCCCCTGACTCCTAAACTTATTTCCCATTGGGTGCACCACGCCTTACCCAACACTTCCAGAGAGCAGTAACACATGGTGAGACCTCAACAGTGTCCAGGGAATCGAGAGTAGAGTTCAGATCAATACAAAATCTGTGCACTGCACTATGTTTCCCCCATCTTCTTCTCCTGCTTTAAAAACTCAACATTAAATAAAGGAGTTCATCAATTTATTTTTAATTGCACTCAACCCCTTTGCCAGATCTGTCTATCAGATCAATGGCTCAAGTACCAAGGTCTTTTTTAACCCTTTAAGTTAAAAAATTTGAATTTTCCCCTTTTGTTCTTTTTCCAAAAACCAAACATTCCCAAACCCTTTTTCCCCCTGTTTTTCCTTTTTCCCTTTTTAAAAAATTTCCCTTTTTTTATCCCCCCTAACCCCTGCCCGGGCCCGGTTTAATTCCCCCAAATTTTAAAATTGTTATTTTTCCCCGCCTTCCACCGGTTTAAAACTTCCCAAACAAATTTAAAAATAAAAATAAATTAAAAAAAAAGAAAAATTTTAAGGGGGGGGCTGGGCCAATTAAAACCCAAATTTTCCCCCTTTTATTTTTGCCCCCCAAGGGCCACTTTGGGGCAAAAAAAATTTTTAAAAATTTTGTAAAGGGGAAAACCTTTTGTCTAAAACCCCCGTGGAAATTTTATGAACCTTTATTATTAAAAAAAAAAGTTATTAAAAAAAAATTTTTTCCTGTTTAACCCAAATTTTTTGGCCCCAAAACCCTTTTCAAGGGGGGTATTTAGTCTCCTTTTCATAAAGGGCCAATTTTTTGATAGGGGTTTTTCTTTTAGGTTTTTTTTAACCTTTTTTTGGTTTTAAAACGGTTTTTTGTAATGCCCTTTTCTATATTTCATTTTTTTACCCTTGGGGTTTTTTTTAAAAAGGCCCCAGGGGGGGGTGTTTCACCTTTTAAAAAGGGCATTTTGTGGGGGGCCCTGTCTTTTTAATTTTGAGTTGTTTCTAAAACCCTTATTTTAAATATGGGTTTTAAATTTATTTTTTTTTCTTTTTTTTACCAATTGGGGGAAAAAAAAAGTATTTGATAACCCTTTTGGGGATTTTTTCCAGGGGGTTTCCCCCCTGGGGGGAAAGGAGAGGGGGCCTTTTTAATTTTTTTTTGTTTTTTGGGTTTTAAAGGGGTTTACTGTTTTAAAATTTTAATCCCAAAAAAAAAAAACCGAAAATTTTACTTTTTATGATTTAAAAAAAAAAAAAAAAAAAAAATTGCATTTTTTTTTGAAAGAAAATAATATTTGTTTCAAAAAAAAAAAAAAGAACTTAAAATTTTTTGGTTTCAGAAAACCTTTGTTTTTTAATTTTTCAAGGCCCGGGGGCCTTTTCCTACGTAATTTTTTGGAGACTGTGGGAAAACCCCAAGGGGTCTATTTTTTTGGGGGTTGACCAGGTCCCCCGTGGGAGGGTTTGGTTAAATTTTTGATTTTTTCCCCAGAATTTAATTCCTTACCCCAAAAAAGATCTTGCTTGGGGGGGCCCCCCAGGGCCCGAGGAAAAAAATTAAAAAAGTCATTTTTTGCTTGGGCCTTTTTTTGGGCCTTAACCCCCTCCCCCCGGGCCCCGTGGAAAAGGGGTTTCCCAACAATTTTTTTCCCTTGGGGGGGTCCCTTTGGGAACAAAAAATTTTTTTGGTCTTTTAACCCCCTTTTTGGAGGGGGTTGGAGTGTGGAAAATTTATTGTTTTGGGGAAAAAGGTTTTTTTTTATAAGGGAAAAGAGTTCAGCAGGTTTCCAAAATTTAAAACCCGGGTTTAAAGGGGCCCTAAAAGTTTGGGGGGGGCTTTTTTAAAAAAAAAAAATAAAAAGGGGGTGTTTTAAAAAAGCCAGAATTCCTTTTTCCCGGGTTTTTATGGGTTAAAAAAATTATTTCATGCAATAAAAATTGGCCCAAATTTTTTTTTTTTAAAAAAAACCCTACAATTTGAATTTTTTTGATTTTTTTTATGAAATTTGTCCTTTTTCCAAATTTTTTTGTACCTACTATAAAAAAAATTAAACCTTTTTTATTTTTTTTTGTAGGGTGGGGGGGGAAAAAAAATTGCAAAAAACGGGGCAGTTTTAATTTAAAATTAATTTTTTTCCCCCCCTTTCAGTGGGGGTTTATAAAAAACCCGAGCGGGCTATGTTTTTTTGATTGGGTAAAAATTTAAAAAAAGGGGGGTTATTTTGGGGGCCAATGAGAAGAAAACTTATGGGGTTTTTTTAATTTTTCCCTTTTTTTGTTTTAAAAAAAACTGTTTTCGTGGGCCCCAAAAAAAAAATAAAGGGGGCTCCCGAAGTTGTTAAAACCCTTTTGTTATTTTAAAAAAGTTTAAAATAGGGGGTTAAAAAAAAAAAAAAATTTTTAATTCAATAAATTTATTTTTTTTTTTTCCCTTTAAATTTTTTTTTCCTCCCCTTAATTTTTGTTCATTGGGGTAACGAAAAAAAAAGAAATAAAAAAAAGAAAAATTTTTTTGGGGGAAATTTAAAATTTTTTTTTTGTTACCCCCATAAATTTTTGGTTCATTTTTTTTAAAACACATTTGGTTTTCAACTTTGGGGAAAATTTTATCTTTTTTATTTTCCGGGGGGACCTTTTTCTTTTTTTTAATTTTAAAAATTTTTTATTATAAAAAACCCCTTAAAAAAAGCGTCCCCTCGCTCTCCCATTGGTTTTTAAATAAACCCGCTTTTTTTTTTAACTTAAGGGCCCAAACCAAAAAAAAGAGCTTTGCGCTTGGGATTTTTTTTTTTCCCCCTTTTAAAAATTATGGGGAAGGGGAGTTTAAACCGCTGTTGGGTAAGCCCGGGCGAGCCTCTCTTTCCCCCCCCAACCAATTTACAGTTTTTCTTTGGGAAAAATTTCCCCAAAAAAAGTTTTTAAAAAATTTTGGGGGGGCCCTTTTTATTTTGGGGGGGCCCCTTTTCCCTTCAAAAAAAAAACGCCACTTAAAATATGATTGGTTTTTTTTATTTTCTGCCGGGCCCGGGGTCCAAAAAAAAGGAAAAAAATTTTTTTTCTTTGGGCCTTTTTTTTTCTGTAAATTTTTTAAAAGGGCCCTTTTTTATTTTTTCTTTGGGCCATAATTTTTTCCATAAGGTTATAAAGGGTTCCCCCGTCGCTCCCAATTTTGAAATTTGGTGGTTTTTCCCGACCCCAAAGAAAGAGCTTAAACAAAATTTGGAAAATTTCTGAAAATTTTTTCCCGGCCAAAAATTTTTCCCCCAATACCAAAATTTCCTTGGGTTAAGGGGCCCCGGTTTTCGGCGACAAACGCAAATTTTTTGTGTTGATTGATTTTTTTTTTTTAAGGAAAAAGGTTTAAAGCTTTTTTTTTCAGATAAAATTTTTTCCAAAATAAAAAAAAATAAATTTTTTTTTTTAAACATACTCCTTTTTGCAAAGGGGGGCTGAGGGGGCAGAATTTTTTTATTTTCCCCGGTTTTTCCCTGGGGGCTTTAATGGGAAAAAGTAGGGTCGAGCTTGATTGGGGGATAGCCAAGCCCCCCTAGCTTTAACCAAAAACAGCTTTTTTTTCTTGCAATTTTTTTCTGTATTTTTTAACTTTTTTCCCCCCCTTTGATTTTTTTTTATTGGGGCAATTAAATTCTCCCCTAGGGGGTTTTAAAGGGTCCCCCGTTTATCCTATTCGAATTGGCTTTGGTTTTTTTGCCGGGGCCAATGAGAAAAATTACCCCAAAATTTTTTTTTTTTAAACTGTAAATTTTCCCCCCCAAAATTTTAAATATCCAAATTCCCCCATGTAGGGGGCCCTTCTTATTTTTTTGGAAAAAATTTTTTTTATTTAATTTTATTTTTTTTAAAAAGGTTTGAGTCCCTTTTTTTTGAGAATATTTTTTCGCCTTTAATTTAAAAGGGGATTTTTTGATTCATTTCTCCATTTCCCCCATGGAAATTTAAAAAAGATTTCTAGCTGGTTTTTTCCGGGGCCCTTGGGCTTTGAATCGGAATACAAAGGGTTTGGCGGGATCCGCCTGCGCCTAAAGGTTTTTTTCACTGGGGGGGCCCCCCCAACCCCCTGGGGGGAAAGGGGGTGGAAATTTTAACCCCGGGAAAGTATGAGGGGGAAAATACGTGGGCCGGGGACTTTTTTGGCGCGGTTTTCCCGCCCCTGGGCCCAAGGGGCCTCCAAATTTTCGCCTCACCCCCCTGCGAGGGGACGGGGGGCTTTTTTCCCCGCATGTATGAGGCCCCCCACCTCCGGGGAAAAGGAAAAACCCTTTAGGCGGCAAATTTTTGCCGGGAAACAACGGGGGGAAAAGTGCTCCCCACGTGGGAAAGGGGTTTATTTAAAAATGTCGCCCCAAATATATGAAAATGTTTTTTAATTGTGGTTTTTAATGTGGTAAGAGATAATTTTAACTCCTTTGCACATCAGCAATATTGGACATTGAGGCAACAGTATTTTTTTTCCTTTTGTATGACTGAGTTCTGAGTGACATTTTAATGTTTTCTGTTGATGTCTTAATATGAGAGTTTGCTTTTTAAGGGACCAGTTGTTAATTTTTCAATTGCAACATTTAACATATAATGTATTGAAAGACTTTTACTCATTTTATTAGGTAAAATGGAAGTGAAAAAATGCAGTTCTGCATTTTTAAATGTTTTGCATACAAAACACCTTTAAAGCTTAAAAAAAAATTCTACTTTTGGCAATATTCTGAGACCTATACATTTTTATTCCTGTTTTTGTAGATGTTTTTTGCTAGACAAAATACATTTTTAATGCTGCCATTTTGGGGAACAAAACACTTTTTGGTACCTTTTTATCCCATTTTTCTGATCAAGAAACAAACATTCTGGCATTGTGATAATAATAATGGGATAATTTTATAGTTTGGATTGTTACGGACAAAATATACAAAAAATGCATAATGTAATTTAAAAAATGTTAATTATAGAGAATTTGCTAAGGGAATAATGGAAAAATATGACTTTTGTTTTTTTTACTTGGATTTTTTTCTTTAAAACCTTTTTTTTAGACATTGATTAAAATTTAAAATGCCAGAGAAGAAAACTGTTTAGAAGAGCCCTAAAGAGAATTTGTCATCTTCATGTTTCCCTCTTTAAAGGGAGACGACGGGGTGCATTCAGTAGTGACAAGCACATAATTTCAGCTATGCTGCAATTTATGTTTAAAGGAGCTTGTCATGCAAAACATGCCATCGGATCTGTCAACAGCATGTTATGCAAGAGGAACTAAGCAGACTGATGTATAGTTTTGTGTGGAAAGATTCAGTAGAATTTATTAATTTAAATTACTGCTTCTTCTTGGTTAAAGAGTCCAGTGGCCGGTCTTATTAATAATCAACAGGTATCTCTGTATGTACACTCATACAATAAAGGCTATCAGTCACTGGCAAGACCACCCACTGGACTCCTTAGCAAAAAAGAAAAATAAATTAAATGAGGCAAAAAGGGATATGGACCGTACATCTTCATACTATACGTTGATCTACTGCTTCTTAGCAAAAATGTACAAAAATGAACATGAGGTTCTTAATATACTTTTTGATCAAATGGTATAATCCAACTTACCAATTCACGGAAACCTCTTTAAAGTGGGTCCCTACACTAATGGGGGTAGCACTGCATGGCGACCGCCAATGCAATAACAGCCACACCAGGTGACAGGCAACCCAGTGACCCAACAACACCACTATTGCCAGACTTAGCCCCCTGGCTCTGGGTTGCACCACCACAAAGACATAGCATCACAGCAACAATGGTCGCCACGCAGTACCACCACCAAAAAACAGAAAGGTTCACTACCGCTTACCTCTCCATGTGCTCCCCACAAGCAGACTGAAAAACAGATGGCATTAACCCTTATACAGACTACTGCTAATTAAAAATACCTGAGCCAAATGGGGAGGAGTGCCCATCCACATTAGAAAGCAAAGACATTTGTTTTTAAACTAGGCAAAAAGAGTCATGGACTGCACATCCCCACACTATATGTTGATCTATTGCTTCTCAGGAAAAATTTACAAAAATAACCATTAAGTTCTTAGTATACTTTTTGATCAAACGGTATAAGCCCACTTGCCACCTCACGGTGAACTCTTTAACCCCTTAACCCACCTGGACCTATGGGTACATCCTGGTGGTGTTAAGGACTTGTGCAGCGGGATACACAGTCGCGGGGTGTTACCGGCTAATTGCAGCAAACACCCAGCGGTTACAGTGCGGGGGTGTGTCACCGCCCGCGCTGTTTAGCCCCCTTAGACGCCGTGGCAAAGATGGCCGCAGCATCTAAATGCGCATCGTTCTTCATTCCGATTGGAGCCCCCGTAGCCTAACTGAGAGGATCCGATGCCTGGACATGGCAGCGGGAAGCCTTGAGAAGGCCTCCATCATTGCCATGTTTTCGTTTGCCCCACTTCCGGCCCCAGGCAGGAAGTGGGGAAACCGCCATCTTGGTACACCCTAATGCATTGTCTATGCAATGCATTAGGCTGTATAAATGATCGCACCCCCTAGTGGTGAAGCGCCCTAGAGGGACTCAAAGTTAAAGTAAAAAAAAAGAAAAAGTTTTAAAGTATAAAAAAAAAGAAAAAATATTAAAAGTTCAAATCACCCCCCTTTTGCCATTTTACAAATAAAATAAAATGTTACACATATTTGGTATTGCCACATCTGAAAAAGTCCGCTCTATTAAAATATAACATCACTTATCCCGTACGCTGAATACTGTAGATGAAAAAAAATTCCAAACGTCAAAATTTAGTTTTTTTTGGTCATTTCATGTCCTATAAAAATTTGAATAAAAGTGATCAAAAAAGTTGCATGCATTCCAAACTGCTAGCAATAAAAAGTACACTTCAGCCTGCAAAGAATGCCGCCTCACTGATGTCTGTAGGTGTTAGTACAAAAAAGTTATTGGTCTCACAAAATGGTGCCATGGCGCAAATTTCAGAAATAGAAAATGTTTGGAATATTTTTACGCCACCAAAACATAACAGAAACCATTCATGTTTGGTATTGGCGAATGCGTATCAACCTATAGAATACAGATAACACATCATTTTACTGAAGAATGTACTCTGTAGGAAAAAAACTCCCACAGACAAGGCACGAGTACATTCTTTTTCATATTTTGCAACACTAGTTTCCCAGTATACTCTATGGTACGAAAAATGTCACTGTTAGAAAGTACAACTTGTCATGCAAAATAAAAGCCCTCATATGTCTATGTAGGTGGAGAAATAAAAACTTTATGGCTTTTAGAAGGCGAGGAGGAGAAAAATGAAGAGTAATATTTTTTTTCTTTGGACGGATTAAAAGGTTAAAGTAAGTCCATACACAAATGGGGTTAGCACTGCATGGCGACCGCCGCCGCAGCAACAGCCACACAAGTGAGAGGCACAACCAAGTGGCCCAACAACAATTTAAATGAATGACAAGTTCTACTAAATCTTTCCCCACAAAACTATATATCAGTCTACTCTTTGTCTGTTGCTCTATGGCATGCTGCTAGCAGATCAGACAGCTTGCTCAGATTCCCTTTAAACTTAAATTGAATTTGTTGAGTGTGCCTTGTGCACTGTGTACCTGGAGTCCAGTGTATTTATGAGCTACAGGTCCTTTGCACGGGCTTGACTGGCCACTGATTGACAGCTTTCTTCCTATGGAGAGTAATAAGGACATAGGTATTATCAGGGGTAAGTGTGGGGAACTCACAGCTGATAAATACGCCAGACAAATACACAACGTGCCAAAATTAATTAGCCAAAATAAGCATGTTTACCCAGAAATAACACTTGACTACTGATAGGACAATATTAGGTAGGTGACAAATTAAGTGACAAATTGAATGTGAACAGTTAATGGATTGGTATTGCTCAAACCTGGCCCTGTTTAGTTCAAACCTATAAAAAAAATGGGCTTCTGGACATGTCAAACCTAAATTTTTTCATGCTGACTCTTACCCTAACCCTAGTCTCAACTGTAACCATCATGCTATCCAAAAGTTAGGTTTAGGGTTTGGATTTTTTACTGGTTTGGTAGGGTTAGGTAATTACTCTAAAGAGTCTCCAGTCTGACAGTGCTCTTGGTCCAGCATCACCTCTGGTCGGATGCCACATTACGTTTTGGGCTTCCTTAATGTGATGTTGAATTGGAAGTGCCGTGGGACTGGCAATTATGTCAGACCAAAAGTGCAGCTGGACTGAAAATACTCCTAACCCCAACTTTACTGTACTGTTATGGTAAATTTTTGGTGATTTATGGCAAAATCCGATTTGGGCTGACCTGAAGTGACATTCTTTCATAACAGTCAATGATCCCTATTCGTTTTTTAACTAACTGAAACTACAATGCGCCTACTTTTGGAGTGCGCCTACTCATACATCTAGAAAACAGGGCTGCACCTGTTTTTGGGCTGAAAGGACACCAGAATACTGGTGCAGCCCACAGATACATGTCGCCTTTAGTTTTACACTGATTTTAATCAGAAAAGCTGGTAATCAGTGCTCTGCTTCTTTTTAAGAAGTTACAGTTCTTTCATGTCTTCTGTTATTTGTTTAATGTGTGAAGCAACGAGACATGCAAGTGCTATGTTATGTACAGATGTTGGGTCATCGAGTCTCTGCAATTTTGTATACATTGACCTATATACTACTACTATATGTCAGAAATTTCAATGTATGTTACTGAAAAATCTTCTTACAAACAACCAAAAGATAATACCATAAGTTACTTATCCCTACTATATTAGTACACAAAAATGTAATTGATCAATGAACACATTTCATTTTGGCCAAAACATATGCAATTGTTACTTTTTCTGCTTTTAATGTTTGCACAGACTAAGAATTGTTTAAATTATTTATTTACAGATGAAAATAATGCACAAAACTTCAAGGAAAGTACTAAGACCCCATCCACATCAAGCTTTTGATGTATATGTAATGGATGTTTTTTTAAAAGTATACATTAAAAGTATTTGCATACGCTTAAATCCATTTCAGTCCATTTTACAAAATAGAAAACAAATAAGTTTTTCTAATCTTTGTTGTTAATAAATTGTTAAAATTATTATTTTAATATTATATGCAAAAAACATATTCTTTACATATTCAAATGTAGAGCTTAATGTAGGTATACATTTCCCATTGACTCTCATATTGCCACAAAGTAAAATTGAAGTGGGAAGCCCGCAAATTAAATAATAAACATTTTCACCATTCATCATTATTAAAAATTCTATACCATTTTTGTTCTACACCATTTTTGTTTTAGTGTACAGCTCATCTCTAGGGCATACGACCAGTGATGAGAGAACCTCAGTCCTGGCTGTACGTGCTCAGACATCACCTCTCCTCTCAGGCAGCTACTGTCAGTCTCATCCCTGCTTAATAATCACACACACAATGCTGAGCGAGTGTTCAACCCCAGGTGCTGTCATTCTACTCATGTCCTCTGTACTTCTTAGTAATTAGTTAAACAGTGCAAAATAAACAAAAGGAAACAAGAAACCTTAATCAGGAAAGTGTATTGAGAAAAAAAATCCACATATTTGGTTCCCACAGGGATTTGAACCTAAGCTCCCTATGTTGGAAAGCAGAATCTTTAACCACTCAGCTACATTGTAGCTACTTAAAGCTCTTTATAAAACCAGACCTATGTTTGACTACAGTGAGCACACTGTGGAGAAAGGCATGGTGATGTCAAGCCTGCTTTGTCACAGTTAAAATAAATCATAAATGCCCCTTTTTGAACTCACTGACAGCAGAAGCAGGACAAACCAGGCATGAAATACCTTTGTGGTAAAACCCCTTAAAAAAAAACAAAGTCCTCTGTATGTTTTTGAAAAAGGAAAAAAATAAGGTGGAAGTCTACACTTTTATATACAGATAAACATTTTTGTATACAGATGTAAATGAGGCAAATGTAGTAAAAAATATGCACTTTTGAACTAAGGTTTCCCTATTATAGTCTATGGATACATTGTGCTGCCTGTTTGGATGTCTTTTAAAGGGGATGTATCGCTTCATCAGTTCGGCTCTTTTCTTGAAGTTTGATTCACTCATTTCCTGAAATCCAGGGGCGTTTATTCCCCTCCCAGCTGGGTGTTTCTTAACTGAAGGGGGATAACATCTTCCCCCCTTCACTGTTCATGCTCGCTCCCAAGTCAGTGTGTTCCCCCTCCTCTCTGAGTCCATATGTCACTGTGTCCTCTCCCTATGCAGTCTTATTGTGTAAGAGCTGTTTACATACCACATGCCTGCATTCAGTCTAAACAGCCTTCTATGAACTCAGAGCACTGACTCTTCTCCCTACACAGCTGGGAGGTTTGTTACAGTTGAATCCAGTTTTCTACAAACTCCTCCAGAGCAGCACAGATCTCCCTGCTGTTTACACGCAGGAGCATTTAGGCAGCGAGGCACAATCCTGCTGTTTTCTGATTGTAGAAACAGCTGCAGTGTTAGTGTGTTTCTTCTGGCTGTTGCAGAGTGAAAATGCTTTCTGGCCCTTATTCTGAGTGAAGGTGCCGGAATGCACGCTCCCGTGAATACGACCGGGGGCCAGACAGAATGTAAATTAGTAGAGCCGTCGGCCAATTAAATGAAGGGAGGGGGAATCCGACTGGCACTGGGGAACAGTGTCTACAGAAACGGAAGGTAATGAAGACTGAAAACAAGACAGCTTTGCTAATGACATCCAATTGCAAAGTTGCTTGTTTTCACTGTCCCCTTATTCTGAAGACCATTTAATGAAAGGATACCAACCCTTTAAGGCTAATCATTCGCATTTACTCATGCTTGGAAAAACATCAAGGATCAATCTCCTTAAAGGGGTTGTTCATTTTATATTGTTTTCATTAATTATTTAAAGGGAACCTGTCACATAGGTTGTACCCCCCTTGTTGAGGGCAGCACAAGCTAGTGTCAGACCTGCTGTTTCCAGCACTGTGTCACTTATTCTGTAAGATGCAGCAGTTTTAGAGCATTTACCCCTCAAATCTTGTTCATGAGTAGGTGTTAACTCCACCCACAAAAGGCTAGCTCCGCCCACTGACAGTTATTCACATGTTTCTACCTATTCGAAGTAATAGGTTTGTCAGCTGAGGTGGGCGGGGCTAGCCTCAAATGTGCGGGGTTTGAAAAAAACTGACACTCTGAAGGACTCTTCGAATGACTCTTCTGGCTGAAAACTGCAGATTTGAGAAATTAAATACAAAAAAACACATCTTACAGAAATAAGGGCACAGTGCTGGAAAAAAGCAGGTCTGACCACTACTTTTCTGTCCTCAGCCAGGGGGGCAAAAACTATGTGACAGGTTCTCTTTAATAAGAAATCATACAATTTTCTAAAAATATGTATTAAAAATTCTGTTCATGTACTGCTTTTAATCAAGTTCATTATGCCCCTATCTAAAAAACAAAAAATGACACAGCCCACATTTCTAACCAGGGTGATGGCTCCTATAATAATAATAATAATCTTTATTTATATAGCGCCAACATATTCCGCAGCACTTTACAATATAGGGGGAATAATCACAGACAACCAGCCCATTACATTATAAAAAAAAGCTACTGACAAATGGGGACACGAGGTGTGAGGGCCCTGCTCGAAAGAGCTTACAATCTATTAAAGGGTGTAGGGTGAAACAAAGGGACAAGTGCTTGGTTTTCACAATGTCCAGCCATTTAACATAAATATGGGGTAAAATACATAAAAAGTGGAAATGGAACCTGCCATCCAACCAACATCTATATACAGATTAAGTGCCTGTGGGTGCCAGAGTGCAGGAAAGTGACGAATCTGTGACAGAATTTGGGGGTTTCCAATTAGGGATCTTGATAGGCTTGTTTTAAGAAAGATGATTTCAGGGAGCTCACTTAAAACTGTGAGGGTTATGAGTGTGCCTGATCACATGGGGTAACATGTTCCAGAGATGCAGCAGCTGTATAGATTAGAGAGTCATGAGACAACCACACACATGTCATGTGACCTTCTGCCAGTCAGCAGCAGGGTTCCATGACATTTATGGGGTAACTGCATAGGAATGATGCTGGAATAATTATTATTAGTATGGTTAATCTACCATCGTGTGGCTTTTCTTGTTTAACTGTTGTTGCTTTAGATGATACCATGCTGTTAATAAAGTTGACTGTTTAAAAAAAATAAATTGTTTCTAGATTGTTGTTGAGAGAAAAATGTGTGGCAGCTTCTCCACAGACACTGACTGACATGGTAGGACACTGCTGGAGTTAGTAATTCTGGAGAAGTTCTGTTCCTCATGTGTGGTAATCACATGATAAAAAACTGCTGGAGGTAGTAATACTGGAGGAGTTCTGTTCCTCATGTGTGGTAGTCACAGGATAAAACACTGCTGGAGATAGTAATACTGGAGAAGCTCTGTTCCTCTATAACCTACTGTTACTGGATACCGGGAGGACATATGACATGTGTGTGGTGGTTACATGAATGTTTAGTCCTATAGACAGAAATGTGGACTTTTTATGCTTTCTAAATAGTGGCGTACTGTGTTACAGGAGCAGAATGTTTAATGCATGTATTTTATAAATTTGAATGTCTTCCTATTATGTACATAAGAAAAAAAAAACACTAAAAGGTAGACCACCCCTTAAATTATCATCCTTATTCCCTTTAGCTACAGTATTGATTCAGAAATGAAACAAAGAAAGTCCAGTCACGTAACTTCACTGTCTACTGTTCATAGTGTGAAGTATCAAAGGCATAAATAAAAACTGGCCTCACAACTATCACACTTCATTTATTGTACTGGTCTCTTCTTACCAGGCGGAGGGATCAATTGTTCTTCAGGGCCTTAATTATACCCCTGTGCAGTACAGTATGTACAGATTATATTAGGCAATTAGTAACAAAAATAGGAACTTCGGCGCTCTTGAGAAACGAGGTATAGAACACTCTATTTAAAAAGTGTTTCATTGTTAAAAATGGGGGAAATTTTCCCACAGTAAAAGCAATAAAACCAAAGATTATTACAGATTATATTACATATTATAGATTGCTATTAATGGCACTATATAACCTGCTGATAAAATTTCAGGTAAATACCAAGAACTGGACTTCAAGTAGTTTCCTTACATCTGATGCAACGAAACTTACGTGTATGTGTACACTTTAAATAGAGGTCAGTAAGCTGTATATTGGGTGATCTCAATCCTCTCCTAAAGTCTAAAATCCAAAAATATTCCCAACTGCACGTGTAAATTAGTCTAATGGAATTAGCTGATGACTAAGTCAATAGAAAATCTCTAAAACTTGGCTTGTTGATGGGACTGTGCTAGTAGTCTAATTAGATTGTAAATCTGGCATGACAGATGGACCTCATGGTCCATCTAGTCGGCCCTTATATTATATCCTTTGTATTTTTATCTTAGGATGGATACATGTTTATTCCAGGTAGATTTACATGCAATTAGTGTTGAAATCTGAAAGGTTTGTTTAAAGTGTCATCTATTCTTTCAGTAAAATAATATTTCCTGACATTGCATATGATTTTCCTCCCAGGAATTTCAGATTGTGTCCCTTTCTTCTTCTGTTGAGTTTCGTATAAAAACCCTTGTGTTCTGAACCTTATTAAAGGTTTTTTTTCACCACACTGATTAGCTTTTAACATGTTGAGAAGGGTATATGAAGACTATTGCTGTTTTGATTTTGCTTTGTTCAGGAGATAAGAAGATTTTATTTACTGTTAGTGCATAAGTTTCTATTGTTAACCGATTGTAAGGGATCCGTCAGGGGCGCACAAACAGACACAGACAGCGTGAGGCCCTGACACTGATCCCAACCCCTGTCCCTGCCTTTTTGGGGGGCCCGACTCCTTAATAGGTCGGCCCCCAAACAAAGACTGAACACTATACTGAATAGCCTGGAAACACAAGACACAGACAAACAATACAAACACAATAAGGGTTGGTCCCAAACAAGCCAAGTCCGGTAACTATCGGGAACGCGGTACAAAATCAGAAGGCAAAGAAAAAA
>JAODAL010072656.1:0-15026 GCA_025379985.1 Phyllomedusa bahiana
ATTGTTTTACTTAAATGGGGCGTATTTTTAGTGTTAATTCTTCTACACAGAGGGTAGTGTTATAGTTGTTACTTTTTTTTTACATAGTGGTTATTGTTACAGCAGTTATATTTTTTTTACAGGAGGTTTTATTATAATAACTCTATTCTTATACATTGCAGACAGTAAAATAGCAGTAAGAATGTTTCCTGGTTTTCAATAGTATTTAATACTTTTACTTTGCTTAAAGTGATCTTTTTGTACTTGGGCACAACTATTACTTTTATCTTGTCTTTGAATTGATTATTTGCCTATGTTACATAAAGTGTTGTGAGAATCTTCTGCATTTTCCTCACTGTGGTTTATGGCCCGTTGTCTATTTTGTGCAATTTGAAATCACTTTAATTCACACAGGAAATGAAGTAATACAAGTATCACACGTGGAGCAGAATCAAGTCAGTTACAGAGTAAACTACAATTCTTAACTTTACAATCTCTTTGCTGCCTTCTACTTTATATCATCAATTTTCTTACTTACTTTTTGCGCTTCACCCAATTTACCTCCAGTTTCCCCATGGGCTTTGATATAAATAGACAGTCTTCCGCCACAATACAGTTTAAATTTATAAAATTCTTGTAATTTTCATCTCAGTGCCTTCTTAAATTTGCTTTGCACTCTGTGATTTTGCAGACGGTCTAGACGTGCCCTTGGGGTATGTTGTCAGTTTCTTTGATTGCTTTTATGATAGCAAAGAACATCACAATTTTGTAGCGCTGCCATTTAGGATATATCTATGTATTTTACCCATTTGAAGTAAGGAAATTATAACCAAGGAGTTTCTGGTTTATTTCGCTTTTTTCTCCTCTTATAGTTTAATTATTATGTTTGCATTTATGATTTAGTTTTTCATGTTTTTTGCTGGTAACAATTATAACTTGGACTCAGTTATTTTCTGAGTGACATTGTTCTATGTGTACAACATGGAAGAGAGTGACATGTTTAATCAAACATTCTCATCCAAAATAAATCAATCCGTTTCCATGGAGCGTTGCTCTTCACTTTCTGTTATTTTTCTATCTCTCTTATTCCCTTCCTTACTATTCCCATGTCTTTATTTCACTCATCTCAGTCCCAGCCTTCCCTTCTTTCCTTATTTGGTCCCTTTCTTTCCTCATTCCTTCCTTTTTCTTTCCTTTTTTCCTTTTTTTCTTCCTCTCTTCTTTACTCTCCTTCCTTCTTCCATTCTTCCTTCTTTCCTGTTTGTTTCCTTCCTTTCTTTTTCCTACCTTCCCTCTTTTGCCTTTTTCTTCCTTCTTTTCTTCCCTGTTACCTTCTTTCTTTCCATTTTCTCCATTTCCTCTTCTTTACCATTTTCCTTCCTTTCTTTATTCCATACTCCAATCCCTTTACTTCATTTTTTCCTTTCTTACTTAGCTACTCTGCTATCTTTTCTTTCTTTACATCTTCATTCCTTCAATCAAGTACTTTCCTTTAATTTTTCTTGTGTCTGATGTCATGCTGTCCTTCATCTTTTCCTCCTTTTTCCCTTTCTTCTCCTCTTGGACCCTACATTTTTTCTTCCTTTGTACTTCTCTTCTTTTTTCCCTTTATTTCTCTCTTCCTTGCCCCATTACTCACTTCATTACTGCCTTTTTAATTTATTTTTGACTTCTTTATTTCATTTTTCCTTCCTCGCTCCATTATTTCTAATCCTGACATAATTTTTTCCTTCCTTACTTCCTTCCTTCCATCCTTCCACCATCTTTTCTTCCTTTCTCCCTTTCTTCTCCTCTTAATCCTAAACTTTCTTTATTTTTTTATCTCTTCTTCCTTTCCCCTCCAGCCCCTCTCTTTTTCCTTCCTCCCTTCTATCCTCCCTTTCTCTTTATTTTCTTTCTACCTTCTGTTTCATTTCTTCTTTACTTCCTCCATTACTTCTAGTCCTATCCTTCCTTCCTTCGTTCCTTCTCTTCTTCCTTCCTTCCTTCTTTCTTCCTCCCCTTTGCTCCTCCTTCCTTTTTTTCCTTCCTTCCTTCCTTCCTTATTTCCTTCCTTCCTTCCTTTCTGTCTTGTCCTTCCTGACTCCTCTCCTGCCACCCTTTTCCCTTACTTCTATTCTCTATCTCTCTGCTCATCTCTCTTGCATCTCTCTTACCCTCCATGTCTTTCTTCCTCCATTACTTCCAGTTCTATCCTTCCTCCGTCCTTTTCTTTCTTTTTCCCCCTTTTCTCATTTCTTCCTTTCTTCCTCAATTGTTTCCAGTCTTGTCCTTGCTGACTGCTTTCCTCTTTTCCATTCCCCTTCCTTCTACTCTCTATCTCTCTTCCTTTTTCTCTTGGTGCTCCCTTACCCTGCATTTCTTCCTTCCTCCCTTCCTTCTCTACCTCCTCTCTCGACGCTCACTGGGCCGTACATCTACATATCTCCTCTTACAGCATCTTTCAGACCGGAGGAGTCAGAATTCAGTGAATCTTATGTCTCCCATGTTGTAGCTCACTCCTTCCTTACTTGGCCTTAACTTACATCTAGAATACTGACAGGAACATGAAGGGACTGCTGAGTATATTCCAGAGGATATAGGTTATTAAAGTTGCCTGTAGAGTGAAATCAAAGGTCTCTGTCCACATGAAGGCCCCTGCGCTGTGCTGCAGCTTCAGTACATCCAACGCTTCTTCAGCCGGCCACCTTGAGTAATATTTTATCCTCAGCATTTAATATTCCTCAAGTCTTGTTTTCCATTATGTAAGGAGCTCGTTCACTTGTGCAACCCTTCAATGTTTCAATGCAATGATGAAAGACCTCCTGCCGTGTGTCCGGCCGCCATGCAGATCTGGGAGTCCACCTGGCTATGGACTGGAGACAAAGCCTGTGCAGCCTGAGCTGCTCCCTTTTTATCTGCTTCATCCTCTATAGTCTGAAAACACTTGGGGCCCAGAGAGCGGAGCAGCACGACTGACTACGCACAGGGTGTAATAACAGAGACGCGAAGTCTTGTTTGGGAGCTGTAGACACATAATAGTGGAACATTTTGTCTAAACTATTTACTAAGTTGCAATGTTTATAGCGTAAGTATTAGCAGAAAAATAAATACATTGCAAAAATTTTACATAGTTACTATGGCTAAAAAAACACATCCGTCCATTAAAGGGGTTGTATCATTACATTAAATGGTCTTCAGAATAAGGGGACAGTGAAAACAAGCAACTTTGCACTTGGATGTCATTAGCAGAGCTGTCTTGTTTTCACTGTCTCCCTTATCTTCGTTTTCTGTAAACACTGTTCCCCAGTGCCGGTCAGATCCCTCCTCCTTTCATTTCATTGGCTGACGGCTCTACTAATTTACATTCTGTCTGGCCCCCGGTCGTATTCCCGGGAGCGCGCATTTCTGCCTCTCTTACTCAGAGTAAGGGGCCGGCAACATTTCACTCTGCACAGCCAGCAGCTGCACAGTAACCCTGCAGCTGCTACGGGGTCCTGCATCCTGAGGGGGTCCAAAAGCCCCTTTGACACATAGGAGATTTGGAGACGGTGTGTTATACAACTACTGAACCCCTTGGGCACTGAGTATAATTTAGCAAATCCAAGCCCTCTGTATAATATATATCCATGTATATGAGAGTTAGGTGTTATGTGAACCTGCAAATGTCACCAAATAACAGCTTCTGGGTGTGGGAAAGATGCAGCCAGCAATACCAAACTCCCTAACTATTGCTGTCTATGGAGAGGAAAATGCTATCTAACTAAGAGCAGTCTGTACAGTACAGAGAGTAAGCTGAAAATGGCGTTCACAAGGCGATACAGTGAAATATATATAACATGGTCATGTGAATTTAGCAGTGCACGATTGGGGATGGGCCCCCAAAAATGCAGAAAGGTATTGGGGTGGGCCAAAAGTGCGAAAGAAGGTGATTGGATGGGGCCCCTAAAGTGCAAAAAAAGGTGTTGGGTGGCACAAAAAAGGGAGAAAGGTGATTGGATGGATGCCAAATGTAATTGAGCAGTGCACTAGATTGGATGGCGCCAAAAGTGCAGAAAGTGTGATTGGTGGAGTGGCACAAAAGTGCAGAAAGGTGATTGGATGGAGCCAAAAGTGCAGAAAGGTGATCGGATGGTCACAAAAAGTGCAGAAAGGTGATTGGAAGTGGCCAAAAGTGCAGAAAGGGGATTGGATGGAGCAAAAAGTACAGAAGGTGATTGGATGGTGACAAAAATGCAGAAAGGGGATTGGATGGGCCAAAAGTGAAGAAAGGTGATAGGATGGCTGCCAAAAGTGCAAAAAGGTGATAGTACCGTGGCAAAAAGTGCAGAAAGGTGATTGGATGGCACCAAAAGTGCAGGAAGGTGATTGGATGGCCGCCAAAAGTGCAAAAAAGTGATTGGATGGTGCCAAAAGTGCAGAAAGGTGATTGGATGGTAGCCAAAAGTGCAGAAAGGTGATTGGATGGAGCCAAAAGTACAGAAGGTGATTGGATGGCTGCCAAAAGTGCAGAAAGGTGATTGGATGGGGCCAAAAGTGCAGAAAGGGATTGGATGGCTGCCAAAAGTGGAGAAAGGTGATTGGATGGGCCAGAATAGTGTCAGAAAGGTGATTGGATGGCGCCAAAAGTGCAGAAAGGTGATTGGATGGTGCCAAAAGTGCAGAAAGGTGATTGGATGGCTGCCAAAAGTGCAGGAAGGTGATTGGATGGTGCCAAAAGTGCAGAAAGGTGATTGGATGGTGCCAAAAGTGCAGAAAGGTGATTGGAAGGTGCCAAAAGTGCAGAAAGGTGATTGGATATGGTCAGAAGTGCAGAAAGGTGATTGGATGGGGCCAAAAGTGCAGAAAGCCGCTGATAACGAAACTGAAAATGGTGTGCCGAACTAGAACTAGAACTTTACTCGAACGAACAGTAAAATGTTCGGTTTGGTTCGAGTTCTAAATATTCGAGAAGCTCTACTAGAACTTAACTTCTCTAGAACGATTCGATCAACACTATGCAGGATCCATTTTTATGCCATATAAGAGGACATTCTGGTTGGGTGAGAAACGCTGAGTGTGGCTCCCCATGTATCTCATTGGCGAGAAGCACCATGTTGGTGTGTGAGGATCTAACCGCCTTTTACACCTCTCTGGATATTTTGCATACAACAAAGGCTTATGGGAAGAGAGACAAACTCTCCGGCGTCCCCTATACGTGATGTAGCAGACTCTCCAAGTCTTGCACAAATTCTTCATCACTTCCATCATTGTAAGGCAAACATTGCTTGCTTCCACTTTAAATCAGGTCCTTCGTCAAGTGCCAAACACAAAGATCACACTTCCTGACATCTTTCTTACTTTCTCCGTTCCAGATCCAGGGAGGTGGCCATCACTGTTCCCCGCTCACTTGCCCACCAGCTTATACCCGTTACCTAATCCTATTATGATCAATAAGGGGACGTGTATTTGCTATAACCAATGCCTGTGCTCCAAGCCGGGGCCACATTCTTTCTAAATTAAGTCAATGCTTCCCTCCCTTTGATTCAGGGGACTGTGCTCCTATGTGCGGATTTCAGTTTGACACCAGATCCCATCCTGGGTAATTCCCCAGGGAAGGTGGATTTTCTAAGTTCAATATTAAAAAAGTTAAGATGGCTTTTCTCCAGCTTGAAAAAAAAAAGCGAGAAAACCCATTTAATGATATAGCAAAGGTAAATAAAGACTATTACCAAATACATTGCTGTTCTGATTTTGCTTCTCTTCAGAGTTAGGAGCCAATATTATATCTTGCTTTGCACACAATCTTCCCTAGATACCGGCCACCTATCTCTGCTCTAATAAGCTGCAGAAGTGGTTGGGATGATGACTCACTCCCTGCTCTTAAAAGACCAGAGCTCATTAACATTACTTACTGAGAAACTTTAACCCTTTAGAGCTCTGTAGCCTTGTGCTTTACAATGCACAAATCTCCTGCAGTCATGTCACTAGGAATAGCAGAGCTGATATGCCAATCACTACTATAGACCCGCCCACAGCCTGAACACTAAGAGGGAGCCTGAAGCTGTAGAACCGCCCACAGCCTGAAGAGGAAGTGGGAGCCTGAAGCTGTTGAACCGCCCACAGCAACCATGAACGTGGGACCTGAAGCGTTGACCCCCAAGCCTGAACAGGAAGTGGGAGCCTGAAGCTGTTGAACCGTCCACAGCCTGAACAGGAAGTGGGAGCCTGAAGCTGTTGAACCGCCCACAGCATGAACAGGAAGTGGGAGCCTGAAGCTGTTGAACCGTCCACAGCCTGAACAGGAAGTGGGAGCCTGAAGCTGTTGAACCGCCCACAGTCTGTACTCTAAGGGCCCGTTTACACGGCAATGGACAAATACTGGTCGATTATCCGACCGGTATTTGTCCGGTTTGTGTGTCATGTACACGGCCACGGGGGGAGGGCTAAAAGCCCTTCCCCTTCCCATTGACATGCACATATTCCGTCCAAAAACCGGACAGAAGAATGTGCATGTACAATGTTTTTTGGGTGGAACATTTTCCATAGAAGCCCGTTGTACTCGTTTGCAGACGATTTTCGAAGTTATGCAACCACAAACCGTCTAAAAACCGACGCAAACCCTCCCGGGGAATGCCCTAAGTGAGCTGAGCGTAGGACACCACACCTGACGAAGGGGAGCCTGAAGCTGTAAACCACCACAGCTAACAGGAATGGGCTGAAGCTGTAGACCACCCACAGCCTGAACAGAATGAAGCCTAAACGTGAACCACACCAAACTGAACAGGAAGTGGGAGCGAAGCGTAGAATTGCCAAAGCGAACAGAAGGCCTGAAACGTAGACTGCCAACCTGACGAAAGGGAGCTTGAAGCTGTAGATCAACGCGAACAAAGTAGAGCCTGAGCTGTAGAACGCCACAGCCACAGGTGGGCCTGAACTGTAGACCACCACACCTGAACAGGAGAGGGAGCTGAAACTGTAAACTGCACAGCCGAACAGGAATAACCTGAAACGTAAACCACCCACAGCCTGACGAAGAGGGACCTAAATGTAGAACTGCCCAGCCTGAACAGGATAGGAGCCTGAAACTGTAGACCACCCAACACCGAACAGAAGAGTGGAGCCTGAAACTGTAGAACCCACCCACAGCCTGAACAAGAAATGGGAGCCTGAAGCTGTAGAATTACCCACAGCCGGAACAGGAAGTGGGAGTCTAAAGCTGTAGAACTGCCCACAGCATGAGCAGGAGGTGGGAGCCTGCAGCTATAGAACTGCCCACCTTCTGAACAAGAAGTGGAGCCTGAATCTATGGAACCACCCACAGCCTGAACAGAAAGTGGGATCCTGAAGCTATAGAACCACCCACAGCCTGAACAAGACGTGGGAGCCTGGAGTTGTAGAACCACCAACAGCCTGAACAGGAAGTGGGAGCTTGAAGCTGTGGAACCGCCCACAGCCTGAACAGGAATAGGAGCCTGAAGCTGTGGAACCGCCCACAATCTCTACAGGAGCTGTAAACCTGAAACTGGCTGTGGGTCTGTAAAACAGCACAATGAGACAACCCCTTTACGTTCAACCAGTAGAAGGAAAAAGATGTGGATGAAGGGAGTTCTATCGGTCATTTTAGTACCCCAAGGACATATGATGCTGGAGATTATTACACCCAGGATATATGAAGCTGCAGATTATTACCCCCAGGACATATGATGCTGCAGGTTATACACCCAGATATATGAAGCTGCAGATTATTACACCCAGGACATATGATGCTGCAGATTATTACACCCAGGATATATGAAGCTGCAGATTATTACCCCCAGGACATATGATGCTGCAGATTATTACACCCAAGATATATGAAGCTGCAGATTATTACACCCAGCATATATGAAGCTGCAGGTTATTACCCCCAGGATATATGAAGCTTCAGGTGTCGCTTTAGTCACTTTTACTGATATTTTGGGTCCTTCTCAGCGATTCCTTGATTTGCACATTTTTTTAAACGATCCCCGGAGAGCTCCGGTCTTTGTTGGAGAATTAAGAGATGAAGACGGCGATAATTTCACGTGGTTTTCTGCACATAATATATTAATTTCCTGTAATAAAAATGAGCATCTTGTCTTTGTTCCCAGCGTGGGGCGAAACAAATCAAGACTCAAAGACGAGCGAAGAAACGGCATCAAAGCTTCTCCCTGTTTGAAGATCATTATTCATATATTTTAATATTTACAAAGCTCGTGTCTATACAGATATCAAAGAGGCGACAATAAGGAGGAACAATGAGGAGCTCCCTCCACAAAGAAGGTGAAAGCGCTGAGACAGACGCGCACTAATTATCACAGCGTCAACTACAAAAGGAACGCGCAGCCGGTGTGTGTGACGTCCGTGGACACCGCTCGTACTGGGCTCAGCGTCAGCCAACACTTAAAGGTGCTGAAGACTTCAAATAATGTCAAAATAGTAGAAGAATTTCAATTCAAGTTAACCCTAGAACGCATCTTGGGGGCCTTTTAGGCCCCCATGCTTACATATTTGCTATTATCTGCAAAATTACTTTAGTTAGAATTTTGAAACTCCAGGTATTCCTCAAGTATGTCATTGTTGATAATATCCAGTTGTTCATATAATTTTTTTTCATAGGCATTATGGTGTAACAATGCTTGTTTGGTGAAAACTACATCTGTACGAATTGGGGGCCTTTTAGGTCCCCGCTGTTTTTATCATGTTCTCAGAGGTGTTTGTGTCTCAAGTTACTTTATTTGTACTCAGTAATGCTGGTGGAGGGGCCAGGGTGTGGATAATAACATGTGAGGATGTCATGTGATTTTTGGAGGGAGTGATAAGGCCATGACATCACCTCAGGTCCTCTGAACACAGTAATGAGCTGTGTGTATATAGAGTACTGAGGACAGTATGCACTGAGAGCTAATTGCTGAAGGACCTGTGATAAGATAAGCTGTTGAGAGGAAATCTGTTTCATTTTCTAACATCTAGTCAGCAATGGCACAGTCTTCCTCCAAGTGTCTGACTGACCAAGAGATTGAAGCGATTAGGTTTCAAAGCGATGATGAAAGTGAACTATCTTTGTCTGATGAAGAATATCTGCCACCAGCTAATCAAACTTCCTCATCCAGTGATTCTTCTGATGATGAAGAAGTGAATCTAGTGGATCCTCAAGAAGTGATAAGTAGAACATCCAAAACGAATGTTTTTTGGGACAGTAATCCTACATTAGTCGGACGTACTCCAATACACAATATTGTGAGACTGGTTCAAGGAGCTGTGGGAAGTCCCAGTTACTTTAACCCTAAAGATGTATTCTGTACTTATTTTTTTCTGACAATATTGCAGAAGAGGTCCTATTATGTTCAAACCTAGAAGGAAGACGTATCGCTTCTGCAAAAAAAAAAAGTCCTGGAAAAATAACTCAAAAGAGGAACTTTATGCATATATTGGACTTTTCCTGCTAGCAGGGAGTCAAAAATCGTATGATGTCCCAATACGAGAATTATTTCTGGACCCACTTTCTGATCCACACTATAAGGCGACAATGTCAGTGGGCAGATATGAGGAAATTAGAAGAATCATTCGCTTTGATGATAAGCGAACTCGTGCAGCGAGGTTTGAAACAGACAAATTAGCCCCTATCAGTTATATCTGGAACATATTTATCAAAAATTGCACAAAACTTTACAATCCTAGTACTAATGTTACTGTAGATGAGCAACTTGTACCGTTCAGAGGAAGCTGCTAATTCATACAATACATGTCCAGCAAGCCAGCCAAGTACGGAAAAAAAATCTTCTGGATGTGTGATTCTGCAAATATTATGGCATAAATGGCGTAGTAATCTACTGTGGCAAAGAGGTTGGTGCACAGTACATAACTAAAAAACTCTTGCTGTTCCAATATTCATTCAGTGTAGAAACATCACCATGGACAATTATTTACCAATATTTGAACTAGGTAATTTTCTGCTTGCAAAAGCTATTACACTTGTTGGTATTATAAAGCAAAACAGACGAGAAATTCCAGCAGCACTCAAACACAATCGTCAGCGAGCACTTATGGAGATGTCTTTGGATTCAATAACAAAGCGACTTTGGTATCTTACAAGGCGAAGAAGGAGAAATCTGTAATTTACTCAGTACCATGCATCAAGATTGCAGTGTTGACAGCAATAACCAAATATTGAATTCAGAAATCATCCTGCTTTACTATGCAACAAAAGGAGGTGTAGATAAATGGATGAGATGGTGGGAGAATATTCGTGTAAGGGGCAAACAAAACGATGCCTGTAGTACTATTTTCAAATATGCTTGATGTAAGCAGCCCTAAATTCATTCATTAGTTATACAGAAACTCATCCGGAATTTCATGCACAGAGGAAGGACAGGAGACGCTTATTCTTGAAGGACCTTGTCATGAACTTGTAATGCCTCACATGATAGAGCGAAGCCAAAGCAAACTAAAGAAGCAATGAAACGGTGTGGCGTACGGTTTCAGATTATTCCAGAGCCAGGAGAAAGAAAACGAAAACGTTGTTTCATGTGTCCAAGAAACATAGAGAGGAAAACTGAGCGATATTGTTCCACTTGTACGGAAACTGTTTGCAAAGAACACTCTTCTGAAAAATAACATGTCAGAATTGTTTGGAAGACTAATATAATAGAAAAGAAAGTTAGAATAAAAATGTAGCTGCAGCTAGTTTGCTATAGATTTCTATGCATTTTTGTGTGTTTTCATGTCTTTGCGTGAAATTTGGGAAAAAAAAGATTTTTTTGGTGTTTTTCTGTGAAAAATTATAATTAAAATGTTGTCCACTATTCATATTTTATTGAGCAATTTTGAAATAAACTTGTGAAAGTTATTTAAGTGTGTTTTTCTACATTATGAGCCTGGGGGCCTAAAAGGCCCCCATGACGTTAATATGTATATTTTTAACGTCATGCGTTCTAGGGTTAAACGAAGATCCCTTTGATGCAAAGACCGGGACTCATCATCAGCAACACAATGATACAATGTATCTGGATGTGTGACCTCTGCAGCCAACACCAGGACAACACTGTGGACAATACAGTGTAGTCTTTTCTATGGCGCCGTTATATTCCACAGCGCTGTACAGAGATTGTCACTAGACACGGATTCACCTGTCAGGGTGTTTTTGGATTGTGGGGGAAACCAGAGAACCTGGAGGAACGTGGGGAGAACATATAGACGCCTTGCAGAAGCATGACAGGTGAATCAGTGTCTAATTGGATTTACACCCAGGACCAAAGCGGAAGGCAGCAGTGCTAACCACTGTGCAACCATCCTACACTGTGCAACCATCCTACACTGTGCGACCATCCTACACTGTGCCACCATCCTACACTGTGCCACCATCCTACACTGTGCCACCATCCTACACTGTGCCACCATCCTACACTGTGCGACCATCCTACACTGTGCCACCATCCTACACTGTGCCACCATCCTACACTGTGCGACCATCCTACACTGTGCCACCATCCTACACTGTGCCACCATCCTACACTGTGCCACCATCCTACACTGTGCCACCATCCTACACTGTGCCACCATCCTACACTGTGCAACCATCCTACACTGTGCCACCATCCTACACTGTGCCACCATCCTACACTGTGCGACCATCCTACACTGTGCGACCATCCTACACTGTGCGACCATCCTACACTGTGCGACCATCCTACACTGTGCCACCATCCTACACTGTGCGACCATCCTACACTGTGCCACCATCCTACACTGTGCTAACCACTGTTCAACCATCCTACACGTCCCCCCATCCAAACACTGTGCCACCATCCTACCCGGTGCCACCATCCTACACGTTCACCACCTACACGTGCGCCCCTCCTACACTGGGCCACCCTCCTACACTGTGCCCCCATCCTACACTGTGACCAACCTACACTGTGCCACCACCCTACACGGGGCAACCCCCACACTTGCCAAACCATCCTCACGTGCAACCATCCTACACTGTTCAACCACCTCACTGTGAAACCATCCACACAGTGCGACCATCCTCACGGGCCACCATCCCACCCTGTGCCACCACCCTACCCTGTGCAACCCCTGTTCAAACCATCCTAACTTGCCACCTAAAACACTGTGCAACAATCCTACACTGTGCAACCATCCTCACGTGCCACCACAGGGGCTTTGCTAGGGTCCCAAAACACCCGGGGCTCGGCCCTTAGTTTTTTCGATAGGGCCAGGTGCACACGGAATTTTTTTGCTCTCATTGTGAACTGCGATGAATTTTTACAGAGAAAAACCTTTTGTATGTAGACGCTCAGGAAAAAATAAGTGATTACACTGCAGTTATATTTTGACTTACGGAGACTCCCAAAGTTTTTTCTCTTCTTTTCTTCTTCCCCTCTGCCCCCAACGCCATGATGTTTTCTACCGCCAGAACCTTCACCAAAAAATTTTTACAAAACAAACACTTAGACCCCCTCATTTATCACATTTCTCTACAAAAATTTCCCTTTTCCATACAAAATCCCCCTCTATAGTGCCCCAAATGGTAATAATTACCCCTTGTAGGTAAAAATTTGCCCCCTATGCGGTAGTAGCCCCCTGTAGCCAGGTTGTAGCCCCCCCTAGCCAAATTAACCCCCTAGCCCGGGTTTCTGCCCCCCTTTAGCCAGTAATTAGCTCCTTTAGTCAGGGGTTAGCCCTCTGAGCCACGTTACTGCCCCCATACCACAAAAATGCCCCCTTAGCCAGACATGCCCCCTGAGCCATGACTTTCCCCCTTAGCCATGACATGCCCCCGACCAAAGGCCCCCCCTTAGCCAGTGACATACCCCCTTCCATATAGGCCCCGTACCATGACATGCCCCCTTACCATATATCCCCCTGTCCATGACATGCCCCCTTAGCCATAATGCCCCCTTCCAGTGAATTTCTCCTTACCACACATGCCCCCCCCCGACCATATGCCCCCTTGCCAGTGACATGCCCCCCAGTAACCACACAAGCCCCCCCCCCCCCCTACCAATCCCCCCCTTTTAGCCCCACGTGCCCCCCCCTTTGCCCACTTTCCCCCCCCTGTAGCCCCACATGCCCCCCCTGTGGCCCCACATGCCCCCCCTGTGGCCCCACATGGCCCCCCTGTAGCCCCCATCCCCCCTGTAGCCATGACATGCCCCCCAGTAGCCCCCCACCCCCTGTACCACACCCCCCCCCCCGTACCATAGCCCCCTGGGGCCCCACATGCCCCCCCCTGTAGCCACACAGCCCCCTGTGCCACACATGCCCCCCCCACCACACATGCCCCCCCCCCCCCCCGGAACCATATGCCCCCTGTTACCCCACATGCCCCCCCCCCGTACCCATTTGCCCCCTGGCGCCCCACATGCCCCCCCCCCCCCTGTAGCCACACATGCCCCCCCTGTAGCCACACATGCCCCCCCCCCCTACCAATGTCCCCGAGCCCCACATGCCCCCCCCCCGTACCCATATCCCCCCTGAGCCTTACAGCCCCCCCGTAACCATATCCCCCTTAACCACACATGCCCCCCCCGTAGCCTATGCCCCCGTTCCAAAACAGCCCTCCCCCGTACCATAAGCCCCCTGTACCACACATGCCCCCCCGTACCCCACATGCACCCCCTTTAGCCCCACAGCCCCCCCTGTAGCCCCCCCTGCCCCCCCTGTAGCCATACCCCCCCTTGACCACACATGCCCCCCCCTTACCATAGCCCCCCCTTGTAGCCACACATGCCCCTCCCGTAGCCATAGCCCCCTCTTTTAGCCCACATGCCCCCCCCCCGTAGTCCCCCCATGCCCCCCCGTAGCCATATGCCCCCCCGTAGCCCCCACAGCCCCCCCTGACAAATGCCCCCCCTTGTACCACACATGCCCTCCCCCTTTATCCCCTCCCCCCCCGTACCATATCCCCCGTAGGCCCCCCCCCCATGCCCCCCCTGTAGCCCTATCCCCCCCCTTTTAGCCCACACATGCCCCCCCTGTAGCCAAGCCCCCCCTTGTACCACACATGCCCTCCCCCTGTGCCCACATGCCCCCCCCGTAGCAACATGCCCCCCCTTTTCCTACCCCCCTTGTAGCCACACATGCCCCCCCCCTGTATCCCCATGCCCCCCGAGCCAAAGCCCCCCCTTTGCCCCCCCAGCCCCTCCTTTTAGCCCACATCCCCTCCTTGTAGCCATATGCCCCCTGTAGCCCCCATCCCCCCTTGTAGCCACACACCCCCCCTTTTAGCCACACATTCCCCCCTTTAGCCCCACACATGCCCCCCCTTGTATCCACACATGCCCCCCCCCTTTCCCCACATGCCCCCCCTTTAGCCCACATGCCCTCCCCTGAACCCTATGCCCCCTTACCCCCCCCCCCTGTAGCCATAATTTCCCCCTATACCAAACATGCCCGCCCTGTGCCCCACATCACCCTTAGCTAATAAAATTAAAAAAAAACTACTTCCTAATAGCCCCGGCCCCCGTCCTGGGCCTGCACTTGAGGCGGTGTAACAGCGGATATCATCATGCCTTTTTGCCGCTCGCGGGGCCCCGGGGCCCCTCCTTTGGCCGGGAAGCGCCGGGTCAAGGATCCCAGCCGCAGGGGGTGATGACAGCGGCGCGCACCCCCCTGTACGCCCACGTAAAGTACAGCCTCACAAGCCTGATACATACTGGGGACAACAGGACGGGAATGATCCTCCTGCCTCCCCCCGACTCTGACTGCGCGGCCGATGGGAAAACGGCCGCACAGTCAAGAGATCGGGGGGGCCCGCCCGACTGAGGTCGCTCCAGGCCCCACCGCACGGCCTGAGCCCCGAGACCGGGGGGGGACAGGCAATTCATTCGGGCTCGTGCCCCGAAGAATCTGCCCCACGACCCCCTGGCCACCATACTAACACTGTGCCACCTCCTACACTGGCAAACCCCCACATGTGCTAACCATGTTCAACCATCCTACACTGTGCCACCATCCTACACTGTGCGACCATCCCACATTGCGACCACCCACACGTGCACCATCCTACACGTCCCACCATCCACACTGTGCTAACCACGTCCACCATCCCCTTTAAAAAC